>BMAV01003241.1:0-138813 GCA_019973955.1 Trichonephila inaurata madagascariensis | reverse complement strand
TTTGCACTTCCTTTGTGGTCCACTTGTCCCCGATATACCTGATCTTTTAATACCTTGGTTATATTTAAACCTTTATTTTTATTTTCATTCCCTACTGAACTAGGTAGTGATCTGACCAGTGATTTGTTTTATGGGTCCTCTCTGTATTTTGTATTGATTTGATTGGTTACCAATCCCTTTTGCCTCTAACCTACGTTTCACCGCAGATTTTTTCTTCCCATATTGTGACTCATTTAATCTTGGTGTACTTTTTCCGAAGTACGAGTTTCCTGACTTGATCTTATACTATTTGGGATACCTGTTCCTATTCGACCTCGTCACATTTCCTATGACGATATATTCTTATTTGATCTACGTTAACTGTTAATCTTTTCCGATTTCCATATTACAAATTGTTAAAGTTCCTAACTTCTAGGACTCTATAAGGTCCCTCAAATTTTGTTTAAATTTAGCACATACTTTGTTAGCAGCTGAACTTACAGGGTGTGTTTCTAATAAAACCCAATCATTTACCTTTTATTTTTATGTCCTTTCTACGTCTATTATAATATTTTTCCCACCTTTCCTGTTTAATTTTCGTACTTAGTCTAGCTTCTTTAAAGCTTTTCTGTATATCTTGAATTTTGAATTTAGAGCTTTCCGATATCATAACCAGTTTTGAAATGGTGTAATCAATTTTCGACCTAAAAATAACTCAGCCGGTGTTTTTCCCGTTGTTTCATTCACCGCCGTACGAATAGCGTAAGCAAACTCACGTAAGAATTGATCCCAAGTATCGTGTTGATCATTAACGTAATTTGCAATCATTTGCACTATATCTCGATTAACTCTTTCAGTCCGATTTGCTTGTGGTCGATATGCAACAGTCTTCACATGCCTTATGCCTAATCTTCACTTAAGTGCTCAAAAATCTCGGATATAAATTGGGGACCATTATCACTTATTAATTTTATTGGAGCTCCATAACGCGATATAAAGTTATCAAAAAAAATATCCGCTATTATACGAGATGAGGCCTTTTAAGAGGTATAATTTCAGCCCATTTGCTGAAATGATCGGTTATTACTAAAATATAGCGGTTACGTCTTATTCTCGATATAGGATACGGGCCTATTAAATCTAACGTCACTATCTCATTCGGATAATTCGATATAATTGATTTTAACCGACCAGCCAGTAAATGCTGCTTCTTTATAGTTATTAACTTCAAGGGCTTTCATATGGCATGTAGAGTATATATTGATCAATAAATTCTTTCTGCGTACGGAAATAACAAACGTCCTGAATTTTGCGATACGTTTTAAATCTGCCGACGTGTCCACTCTTATTGGTTTGCCGCGAAATTCTCTCATTATTTCCCATTCCTTAAAGATTTTGGAATGTATACACGCATTTCTACCTAATGATGTTGGTGTGTTTCCTGCATAAAATAAATAACTTCAATTAAACGGAAATCGTGGGACCACCTCTCACATATCGTTGCATTAACCGAGTTTATCTTCCGGGTTTTCTAAATATCTATATATATGACCCAATTTCTGGTCATTTTCGTTCCTCTATTAATTGTTCCTCAAGGGTATGCAGTACCTACAAATCTTTGATTACAGTAATAAATTAATTTCCGGACACCAATTATATTATTCCCATGGTTTTTCGGTAAAAGTGTTTTCACCATGTTTAACTTCATTTCTGACTCCATTAACGTGTAATTTCCCTTTATTTTACCTTATTATCTTCTAACCAGTGTATTTTGAATTTCAACGGATTTCTGATCAAAATCTAATACGATTTTTTGACCCACTTCTATGAAATCGATACCCAGAATACATAAGTATTCTGAAATCTTCAGCACATGAAATGAATTCAATTTCCTTTCGAATTGTCTGATGCGAATTTTAATTCTAATATCCCTATGTTTTGGCATTTCGCACCCTGGTGCTGTTATTACCTGGGCTCGCGATTTTATTTGTTTATAGAAAATATTTTCTATATAATTGGATATAAAAGATTTATCTTGCTCCGGTGTCCTGTATAGCGCCGCAAAAATGTGCTATTTAACAATATAGGTACATGGGGAAGTTCTACGGGTGCTATATACGGAGAAAAGCTCCACCTTGTCTCTTTGTCGACACCTCTTTGAGGTTGATCATTAACTCCTTTTTACAATATTTAATCGTCCCCTTTGCGTCCCATCGCCCCGATTGAAATTATCACTGAACCCTTATTTCTACGGTCCTCTATTAAAATTATCATTTCCTGCTCACTTGAAATGAGTAACCCCAAGCTGCTGAATCTCTGATCATTATTTATTAAACCTATTCCTCCGAACCCTCTATTATTTTGATGGCTATTCTCGGTAAAACTCTATCATTTCTGTTATTTGTCTATTCCTATTTCCGAATTCCTCCAGTTTCTACCATTATTTTCAAAATTAGGCATCCTATGCATTTTGACTCTGTCTCTTTCTATATTATGGTTCTGATAACCCCTTTGTAATTTGGTGTAAGAATATTCTCGAATTTAGCCAGGACTTCTAAAAGTTGTATCGTATTTTTGTGGATTCCTGACTCCACGTAGTCCTGTAC
This sequence comes from Trichonephila inaurata madagascariensis, assembly GCA_019973955.1. NCBI lineage: Eukaryota > Metazoa > Arthropoda > Arachnida > Araneae > Nephilidae > Trichonephila > Trichonephila inaurata. Next base: position 136,228 of record BMAV01003241.1, on the reverse strand, counting down.
CTGGTGGTTCGAGTCGAACTAAAATATGATCCACTAAGTCTGTTTGGGACATTCCTAATTTAAACTTCTCTCTATTTTAGTATCTATAAACGAAAATCAGTCGCCTTCCCAAGATTTCTTCCCCTTGCTGTGATGTATAAAACCTGATCAGAAGTTCTTTTATTTTGATCGTGAAAAGCCTTCGCTAATTCAGTTTTGAGCTGCGCAAAAATCCGTGGCTGTATTTTGCACTAACAACGAACCAAATATCGAATACCAATCTTGAGCCCCTTCCCCTGAGATGACTTTTTAAGTAAGCATTACGACAGATTACTTGGGATTTCTGGCGTAACTGAATATTGTTATCGATGCACTCCGATAAACTCTAAATATTCTCCGGGACCCTGAAAAGTACATTTCAGGTAGAATTGTATTTCCAAATTTAAGCATTACCTAACCTAGAATTGAAAACTGCACGTTCGGTGCCATTGAGACATAGCCATCCTGTGATGACCATGTCTTGCCGGTTCCAAGTGTAAGCTAGAGGTGTGGATTATCAAAATGATGAGATATAATTTTAATACACCCCTTATTGTTATAACTTATAATACTTTTAAATTTAATTTGACAATTATTAATTAGGAGTGAGAGTCAAGCCCCAAAAGTAAATCACGTATTTAAGCCAGATCACGCACTAGATCCTCTATCTCAATTATCCTAAAATAATCCTGTTATCTAATTACTTATATCATCTACTATTACCTTTCCAGTTCTGGTCCTTTGACCTAGAGAATATAATCTATATCTTTATATATGAAGATTCTTGATCCGCAATGCAGCTAAATCTTGACTGCTTATTCTTGGTCCGCAAGATTTCACACTAAGCTTTGTCACGCTATTGATCAGAATGATTCCATTACTCATAAATCTTCTTGAGCCTGCTACATATATGCTATGTTATGATATTTAGGTTTGCCAAGTACTATCCTTTTTTATAGTATATCTCATTTTACATATTCGATCCGTTTCTTCTTGTATTGGGTTGGAAAGGTTTTGCCATTAATCGTGTATGTCAAAGAACTTAGGAGTCAAGTGTTAATCTTGAAAGATGAGAGACGTCACAACACTTTTAATATAATTTCTAAGTTGCCTTAAAATTTTTTACTAATTTACTTTAGCAATATAGGTTAGGTTTTAATTATAGTATATTATTAGTATATTATATATATTATATAGTTTATTATTTATCATTATATAAATTGTAAATTTAATTAATTTTATTTATTATGATTGATCAATATAATACGATTTTGTTTCACTTAAACCAACACAAAAATAATACCATACCAGCAAAAGTTAAGAGCTCAACAATTTCTGAATCTTTTTCGTATTCAGAGAATGCATTTATTCTAAAATTAAACTTCTGAATCCACTGCAAAGCTGATAAAAAACAGGAATAGCTATTTAAAAGTGACTGAGTTAGTTTAGTAAAACAAAGCAAGCATTATACTATCTATTGTAAGCTAGTATGCTTGGGCTCTCACACACACAAGCAATGCTTATTTACACTTAAATGTTTTATAGTAATTCATCTGTTGATGAAAAATCTACCATTCTATGATAAAAAGAACTTTTTGAGTAACTCAGGAAGTTCACAAGCAAAATAAAGATCATTACTCTTACTAAATTTAACACAGATTTTTTTCAAAGCTAAGTTATTTTATAAACTCTCTCTACATTATTCATGCTTTTGTTAAGGATCATCAATTTAATATTCTTTAAAATTCAGAGTAAATGATGTTTTTATTTCAAATAATTTCCCATAAAACTAAAATGCAAATTTCTGAATAAACAAGATTTTTTTTCATCACAGCAAAATGTTGAAAGAGATTTAAGAAGCTCTTTAATTAATTATTAATGCACATTTACTTCTTTTTATTAGTGTACTAATAAAGAAGTAGATACTTTAAGTACTTTTTTTTATATTTTTAGAGAAAAGAAACGCGTGCCATTATAAAAATCTGAAAAAGTAATGCAATACATGCATTTTTAATTAACAGCTGTGGAATTCCAAAATACCTCTTAAATAGTTGGGTTATTTTATTGTAACGTTCTTCAATTATTTAAGAATTCTTTCAAGGATTCGTTAAATGTTTTTAAAACCATTGGGAAAAGATAGAGGCTTTCTGTATAAAACATTGACTGTTAGGTTTATAGAATTTCCTTCGTGGAAAGTTTTTAATCAAATCAGAAGACATGCCAGGTTTTTATCTTAAAATAGATTTTTTCTTAAAGAGAGAGAAAGAGAGAAATGCTTAAATAAAAACTATTAAAAGTTCAGTATTTATACTGTGTTTGGATGATAAATATGATTTAATTATAATTTTAATGAAATAAATATATTAATTAAAAGGATCAGACACTCAGTATTTAATAATCGGTGATTGTTTATTAATTTCGCACTCTAAAGCAAATTGAGGTCTATTGGCTCAGAACTCACCCAAGAGGGATTAGAGCTCTACAAACTGATCCTTCAAAAAACAACCCCCGTCTATTATTTATTGAGTTTACATTTTTAACAGCAATACACAGTAAAATGACATAATACAAATTAAATGTAACTGCACGATATACATACGTAATTACATAATACGAATATAAAAATCAAAGAAATAAATAAATAAAAAGAAAACATAAAAGGTAAGAGAAGGTAAAAAAAGAATATATATTATTCCAGAATTCTTAAAAATACATCAGAAATAGTAAAATTGTCCAATATAAATGCACCGTATTGATCCTAAAACCAAGTGGCCGCGGTAGCCGAGTGGTATAGGTATCGGACCGTTAAATCTGTCGAGAGCTGAAACGTCCCCTCCCGTTGATGTGGTAGTTAGGAGAGGGGGTGCCAGCTCAGGTGTCGTCCACGTCACTTACCATGGTTCAAAATTACGAGGTCCGTCGCCAAAAGCCCTCGTGCAGCTGAACAGTGCGACGTTAATATTCAATCAATCCAAAAATAAAAGGGAAAAAGAAGAGAAAACATTTTTTTTAAAAAAATGATTTTTCCAATTTATTTTTTCATTTGACACCACCATTTCTTGTTGATACCTTTTCGTTTTAATTTTTCCTTCAGTTTTTAAAAAAAACTGAAGAGGAGGAGGATTCATTTAAGACCCCTCTCCCATTTTTTTTTTAAACATAAAGGAAGAAAGCAACAGTAAAAAATAAAGAAAAAATTATAATTTTATTTTTAACTTTATTGGAGAAATCTTTTGCTATTTATAAAAACAAAAAACTAACTAAAACGAATACTCTCACTGTTAACTGAGAGTTAAACCAGGAAACTATATCTTAATGTGTGAGAAATAAAAATAGAGTTTAAAGATTGAGAAGTCTCTCTGCTCCAAAAACCCGTGAATCCCTTCCACTGCAGAACTGCTTGTCACCACATAAAGTAGCAATTCAATCTCATTTAAGGTATCCGACTACGTTCGAAACCGTGATTTTGCAAAAGTGTATAAATGGATAATATAATATTTATGACATTTAGTGTCACTTAGATTAGAAAACGTATATAAAATTGTTTTAAGAATAGTATTACAATAAAAAATTATTTAAGTACAATATTTTGACAAAAAATGAAGATAGAATGACCCATTTTCAAAATATTCTCCTTTTGTGAAAAATTCTTCTATTATATAATAATACTTTGCCTGTATATAGCTCAGACCTCTGTACAGAGGCTCAACTAGAATTTTTGAAATATATAACTTAGAAATGGGTTTTTCCATGTGTTACAACAGTAGGGAGAAATTTTAAGAAAAAAACGCCAATAATTATTTTAATTGGTTATAACTCTGAAAATAATGTGAATTTTTCAAAAAAAAAATAGTTCAGACTCTCTGGAGAAGGCTTTACTTTATATAAGCACACACACACACACACAAAATATTATTATTTTAGAAGCATTTTCTATAAAAGGAGAACATTCTGAAAGAAGGTTATTCTAAGTTAATTTTTTGCCAAAATATTGTATTTAAATAACTTCTTTTTGTCAATATGTCCTTAAAACAATTTTGTGCATGTATTCTAATCTAAGTGACACTAAATATCATGAAAATTATCCATTTATGCTTTTATAAACAGTTTCGAACTAAGTCGGATCTAAGATCCGACGTTCAGAACACGGGAAAGGCATAAATGGGGTTTAATTTCATGATATTGTGTCACTTTGATTAAATACAGGCACAAAATGTTTTAAGGACTATTAAAAAAGTTATTAAACAATATTTGGTAAAAATTTAAATTTTAAACAATCTTTTCAAAATGTTCTCCTTTTTGAAAAATGCTTCTATTATAATAATATTTTGCCTTTATATAACTCAGACCTCTCTACAAAGGCTGAACTAGAATTTTGAAATGCTAACTTAGAAATTTGGGTTTATCCATATTTTTACGACAACAGAGGGTAATTTTAAAAAACGTCAATAATTATTTCAATTGCCGGTAACTCTGAAAATAATGAGAAATTTTCAACAATTCTGGTTGACCTCTGTAGGAGGACTGAGCATATACAGGCAAAAAATTATTATAATAGAAGCAATTTTCACAAAAGGAGAACATTTTGAAAAAAGATTATTCTAAGTTAATTTTTTGCCAAAATATTGTACTTAAATAATTTTGTTTATCAAAATGTCCTTAAAACAATTTTGTGCATGTATTCTAATCTGAGTGACACTACATATCATGAAAATTATCCATTTAGGCACTTTTTTAAAATCACGGTTCCGAACGTAGTCGGATACCTTAAGGAATTTCGGCCCGGATTGTAAAGGCAATTCCAATACATGAGCTTAGTTTAGAGTGAATGGAAGGGCTATTGGCGATGGACCTCATAATTTTAAACTTTGTTCAAGCGAGGAGAACGACATTTGAGCTGGTACCCTCTCTTCAAACTACCACACCATCAAGGACATCCTGAGGCATGGACCAACTGGGCCCGGGCCTAGGGCCTCGGACACAATGGAGGCCTTGTCTTGTTCTCGACTCACCCTTAATAAGATCATAATTCGAATATTTTCAACTATGAAATGTTATTTCCGGCTGTATTCTCCAAAAAACTGGGAATATCAGACAATATGTCAACTGGCTACATGTGAGGACCGCCGTCCTTGTCTAGGCCTAAGCTTACCACCATACACCATCCTTACTCATTAATTCAAAAGGTGGAAGTCGTTCGAGCCGGTTTGTGTGATGTGTCAAGCACATTTATTTGCTTCGGGTTGTACGAGTATTTGAAAACGTGTGCTATGTAATTTTAAGGGTCATAGGTGGGGCCTACATTTGTGTAGGGGCCCAAGGCCTCAAAAAATCTTATGACATCCCAGCACACTATGCCAACGGGTGGATGTTTAAGCCATGACAGATTTAAGGTGCATCGGGCCCTCTACGCGGTGCGCTTCAGTGGCACTAGGCTCAAGCTCATGACTTGAGCCTAGTGCCAACCACTATGTTATAGCTGCCACATTAATGATTGGTGAAGTTTTGACTTTAGAAAAGTTTACAACTCTTTCAATGCTTCTAAAAAATGGGGGGAAAAGGACTCATTAAACTTTTCTTCCTAATTTACTGAAATTTTTCTTTATATATGGTCGCGTATCCTTCCACAGGAATAATTAATTGGCAGAACGAATTGTTATTTTCTTTAACAGAATTACTTCCGTAAATTGAAAAAAAAGGAAGATTTGTTCGAAATGGATTTTTTTTCGTATGCAATTAAATGAGTAATTTATATATATATATATATATATATATATATAATATATACCGATAATTATAAAGTAGAAAAATTTGATCTTTAATGCTTTACGCAAAAAATAATTTTTGCTCGTTAAAACAAATTACTTCGCAATAAATAATTTCTGTATTAAATGTTAAGACGTAAAAAACGAATGACTTATAACAAAGTGACATGTTGAAGTATCCCCACTTTAAAAAATAACACAAAACTCTCTAATCAATACAGATAAATGAGATTAATATAATGAGATAAATCCATAAAGTAATTTAGAGCAATCTAAATAATAAATTTTGAAAAACGATCTAATTATAAATTAAAAGTATTTTATCATGTATAAAAAAGAGTAGTAAATCGAGATATTTAAATTTTCTTTCATAAATGGAATAATTGAAAAATAGTACACAATAATAATGTTTGTAATTAATCAAAAATGATTAAATAAATATTCAACAGGAAGAGTCCTTAAAACGTCAATGAAAAAAAAAACTATAAGGTAATTTCTAGATAAATGTAAAGCATTTGCAAACGTAATTTCAGACTTTAATTTTACATTATTACGATAATACGTATAAGAGAAATATCTTCTAATAATTAAGACTCAATTACTACCTTTCAGTATTAATTATAAGTTAAAAGTAATGAAAAACACAATAAATGCTATCTTATTTAATTATGAAAAAAGAGTTTAATTAGAAAATTTGCTTTTAATATAAACACAAAGCCCTCAAAACTCTTTTTAAATTAAAAAGTTTTTAAATATACGAGTACTGTGCAATCTCTTTTATCCTCGTTAAGTTTTTTACTCGCATGAGAGCATTAATTGAATAAATATTGATAATTCTTTCTGAAATTAAATAGCTGACTTTTAAGACATTGATTTTTTCTGCAAATTTCATTAAGGATAATTAGTATATAAGCAATCAATATTTAATTATGAAATAACATAAGCTTTATTTACTCATTTAAAGTACCAATAAGTGGATGTTTGGAATTTGTTTTAGAATATTATACAATGAAAAAATAAAGTTTTTCTCAGCATATTTAGGTGATTTTTTTTTAATAAAGCAAATTAATTTTTTAATAAACCAGTAGAATTTTTTTTCAGTTTCATGAAAGAAAGGAAAAGATATGATATAAAATATAATAAAGATGAGATAGAACTGGCTTCAGCAACTTTATAAATAGCACATGTGCCAAATTTGGCATGCGGTGTAATTCTCAGGGACATTCTAGAAATCTGTCAATTTTTGAGTGGATGGAAGCTGATAATTTTGAAATGGAGCTTATTGAATTAACAACTTTAGAACTATGGATAGTAAAATTTAAGGAATTATACTAAAAAATATAGAAGTTAATTCGAACGATATTATAACTTATTAGATGTCTTTGCTAGAGAGATTTAATTGCTTGAAGAGGGAGAAAACTACATGTACTCTGTTTTCCGCTTTTAGTTCTGTATATCTATGTGAACAAATCTTTTTCTCAAGTGAAAAAAATTTTGAGTCCGTAAAGAAGTTTTTTAACTACTAAACATTTGCAGAATCATGTCAAATTGAAAATAACAAATTTTACCTCTGATGTTGTAATACGAAGGAAAGCGATGCAAGGACAAGGTTCGCATTAAAATATTTATTTTTTATTTAACTGTTTTGTAGGAATACTTTTATGTTACGTTGTTTATTTCTTGTTTTAATAAATATGTTTAAAAGAGATACATATTATACATACAATTTTAATTTTGTTTTTGTGTTGAAGGAATAGTTACATTTTATGTTATTTTTTTATGTTAATTAATATCTAAATGAAGCATAATAAAGTATAATAAAACTCTAAATCTGCATTCTTGACTTCTATTCTCTAACAGTACATACATTACCATGAGAATTAAGAATTATAATATTTCATTAAAATGAAATTATAACCATACGAATCAATATAATGAATTTTAAAAAATTCATATTTAGACAGAATTATATTTCTTTTACCATGAGTAACATTTAAAAAGAAATTATTAAACTCAGTAAGTGCACATATTTTCTTCTATTTGTTGTCTAGTATAAGGGATGTCTATTATATTTCACACTAGCTGTGGTATACCCATTCTTCGCACGGGTTAACTGAAAAATTAAACAACACAGATTGAAGGATAAAGAAGTTTTCAATGAGTTAATTTTACGTGAATGGCAAATTAAACAAAAAAAGCTTTTTGCATATCTCAGCTGAACAAAAAAAGAAAGAAAACAAAAACACCTTTGTTAAATTTTAAGTATGTATATCTAATAACAGATAAAAAGGATTTTTGTTATTTATAACTCCCCGTAACACTTGTGTTGGTCAATTTTTGAAAATACCTCCCTAAGCTGATCTCTGCTCAGCAAAAGTAACACATTGTTTATAAAGTTTTGAGTAATGAACTCTTAAAATAGTGTAAATAATTTATATCTGAAAGTATAATACATTAATATTACTTTCTGTTGTATTTATTTTATGTTAAAATTGAAATATTCGCAAACAGCGCCATTTTTTAAATTATAATGACGATTCAATGAAAAACATAGCGAAATGTTGACGATAGAGTCAAGATGGCAAATGTCTAGCTACTTTCATAGCTAGAGCTTTATTAGAGATTTGTAAGACCCGCCGTGTAGGGGAGCGATGCACGTTAATGCTTTATGAAAGGAATTATGATTTACTGCAGTTTTTTTTGTGCAATATTTTTTTTTGGATCACTACATTGAAAATTAAGGGATATACATAAACAAAATACTCCACTATGTGAAATTTAATCCGTTACAGCTAATAAATTACACTCACTTTCAAAATTTAAGCATGGAGAGGAAAAAGCTAATTTTCGGAACCCAATCAGAATTGAAGAGGATGCAATTCGCTGCAGAGGTAGATGGAAGTATTCAAATATGTTAGGTAACAGCCAATCGTGCTTTCATGTCAAGAAATATGCAAAAAGGGTAGTCTTATAAGAAGCCAGCTTTATGAAGGGTTACAGAAGTTGATTGTAAGTGCTGATAGAGGGTGTTTAAAACTTTTGTAAATTTATTTTCAAGACATACGTGTTTCTATGACTTCCAGAAAACGAATGGAAGATTCTAAGCGCTGGCGTGCTGTGGGGCGCATTGAAGCAGGACAGTTGATCACAGATGTTGCTCTTTTCTTCGGCGTTCAGCATTCTGTAATTTCACGCTTATGTAAACAATTCCAAATCACACGGACAGTTGTCCGAAGGCCCGTAGGTGGTCGCCTAAGGGTTTAGAACCCCCGCGGAAGATCGATATATTGTTATTGTAGCCAAGTGGAATCGCAGAGCGACCTCCACACGTGTGTCATCTATGGTTACAGCGTCCATTCGTAAGGCTATATCTGCAGCTACTGTACGCCGAAGATTACATATGAATGGACTGTATGCCCAGGTACCTCGAGTTTGTGTTCCTCTATCCATCCAATCAAGAGGGGCGCGATTAAAGTGGTGCCGGGAACATGGCAATTGGACTGTGTCTGACAGGGGCAATGTCATGTTTACTGATGAGTCAAGATTTCTCTGGAGCCAGATGACAAGCGTATAAGGATATGGCGAAAACAAGGAACACGCAATCAGCCCCAAAACGTCACCAAACACCACGCATTCCGAGGCGGAAGCATTATGGTGCGGGCAGGGATTGCTTTAGGATACCGCACCGACCTGCACATCTTTAAACGGGGTTCTGTGACGGCTGTCCGGTATCTAGAAGAAGTCCTAGAACTCATTCTGAGATTATACGCTGCAGCAGTTGACCCTACTTTTCTTTTAATGGACAATAACGCAAGTCTCCATAGAGCTGACATTGTCGATGACTACCTGGAGAGTGAAGGAATTGCGCGCATGGCGTGGCCAGCATATTCACCCGATCTTAATCCCATTGAAAATCTTTGGGATGCTCTCGGGCGTGCTGTATGTTCCCGTTTCCCACCTCCAGCTACTCTTATTGAGCTGGAAACTGCTCTACAAGAAGAATGGCGATTGCTTAATTCTGCGGTGGTTGACCACCTAATTGAAAGCTTGGTCAGAAGGTGTAAACTTTGCATACAGATGAGGGGGGATCACATACCCTATTAATGTCCTTTTTATTCATTTTATGCTGTTTATTTTCACTTTCTACATAATTCTGTTTAAGTTTCCAGTATGACATTATCTGAAAACTTACAAAAATTTAATATTGTTTTCATTTCTGTATATAATTATTGATTTTGTTTTATGTATAAATATATATGCTACTTTACTGCCAAATTTTGTATCAATCAAAGCAGTATTTGTTGATTTTTTTGCATTTTACATCTTCGTGCTTAACTTTTGGAAGTGAGTGTAATTAAAGATATTCCACTGTAAAATTAATTATATACACCGTTCACTTAAAATAAATAGTCAAATTGTTTTCTAAGGTCTTCATTAACATTTAAAAACATAAGGCACTTAAATTTTGACATTAACTATTTTTTCGGGAGAAAAATGATAATCTTTGCAATCCGCTGAAAACGCCGTCAGCTGAAATCTGCTACAAAACTATTTGCCTTTCCCGCTAAAATACTCATCATAGAACCCATGCTGCCATATATCTTGGAAGAGTGGATTTCAAAGAATATTCCTGCTAAGTATTTGTAGAATATTCCTGCTAAGTTGGTGTGGTGTGAGTAGTTAGAAGGGGGTGCTAGCTCAGGTATCGTCCACGTCACTTGACCATGGTTCAAAATTACGTGGTCCGTCGCCAAAAGCACTCGTGTAGCTGAACATTGCGACGTTAATATTCACTCACTCACTCACTCCAAAAAATTCCATACAGTAGTTATAATTCTTTTTATGCTTAAAAATGCAATATCTGCCTATTTAATTAAAATTATAGCGTTATAATTATCTACTAACCACAAGCAAATTTTGAAAATTTGTCCAAATGATGTTCTGTGAAAGAGAAAGTTTATCTACTTTAAGTACCAGAAGCGATAAAAGTATTTTGAAAAAAAGATCAATTTCTTTCTACCATATGTGCATAATAAAATCAAAAAATAATTATTCGAATAAAGAGAGATTTATAATAACCTCTCCCTTCAAAACTTAGTTTTATTCTGAAATAAAAAAAAAATTAGGGATCACGCTGATTACAGAAATAAATTAGAAGCGAGCGCCTTGCATAGCCAATACAAAAAGGGTTTCTTCACAAATAAAAGATAGATATATGCTGTCGTGGCTTTTTGTAGCGCAAGCCAGAATTGCTTGCAGATGGCAGAATTTTTTTCTACTTACTTGACAAATATCGTTATATCTTAGACACTTCACACAATATCTTTATAAATTATAGTCTATGCTATAAATTATAGCCTATGTATTATGCTGATGTATAATTTGTGTAAGCTGATGATATATTCAAAAAACTGATCTAATTATCTGCACCATTTTCAACATTAATGCAAATTGAATTTATTTATATTGAAGTCACAAGAGAAATTCACTGTAAACCATTGATGATAAGCTTTATAAGATTTTAAATTACAGTCACATAATGAAAATATGATATAACAATAATCGGTCAATTCACTTTTCAAATATCTAAATATTTTGCCATCAACCAGACCCAATGGTTAAGATTGTAATCATCGTGATTAAAAATATCCGAGTTAACTCATGAGTTCAGTTCTAATTTCCTCCCACGAAATTTCAAGGTTCATTTAATTGGAAAGGCCCTCAAAATCTACAAATGGAGACACTAAGATGAAATTCCTGTTATTTGACCTTGAATGAAAATTATGTCATCTAACACCAGTATCCTTCATGATTCTCTAAAATGACACGTAATTTTAACAATTACCTTCCGTGAGGACTTTGGAATTTACTTGGATTTTAAGTCCAAATGTCCTTTTGAATTTATCAGTTTTCAGCTCGAAGTCCTCCATTTATAAAAATATGTTTGTTCCAATTAGATTATGTGGCCGAGACACCAAAAAGACTTAAAGAATATTTGAAAGTAAAAAATTACAAATAACAACCTCGACGTATCCGAAATAACGCCAGTTATGTTTGGGATTCAACTAATAGCTCAGTTTCAACTAATAGCTCAGTAACTCAACTTCAGTAGGAGAATCCTAAGTTAGTTTTTAATTTTATAGTAACGAGATATTCAAAATAAAACGTTACAGTAAATTTACTGCCCATGAAAAAGAACAATATTCACTATTTATAATAGGCATTTACCGTTTAAATATTGCAGTAAAAACCCACCATTTTTGCTTAAAACTTACTTATAATCTATTTCATTCAGTCCCCAATGGGGTTGAATTTATCAACTTAGCCTTTGCAGACACATTAAATCACCAAATGCGAAAACCATTTCAAGGGGACACCATCTAGTGGCGGCATCGTTACCAAATTTGGACTCTAGAATTAGTTTTTAATTCAAGCTCTCGTCGAATGCTAGATATCACCACGATTTAATTTTGCCGAAAGTACCAGAGTTAAATTGATACTCAAGGGATCTTTTACAGGCCACATAATCATATGACATGCGTGCCTAGGAAGAAAATCTCCAGCTGAGATAGAACCTTAGGCTTAAGAAGCGGGCACTCTACCTCTAAGCCACTGGAGCCGACATTTCATTTAATTTAAAAATGAAAGCACTGTTACACAGAAATTTTTGCTACTGAACTGTCCATAATACATTCGGCATCGTTAATTAAAACTTTTTGCATGCGGGTAATGTTTTATTTCCAATTAGTAAAAAATGAGTGTTTGAGACTAATTCAATAATATACAAACTACAGAAGTGTGTTTTCATCATGAATATATTGCCTCATTTAACTATCTCATGTTCAGTCTCCCAATCTGGAACATTTAATGGGATCGTCTTATTTATATTCGGATAATGTTAACCTTTTATTTTGGAGTGGTGTGGAAATTTGGAGAGTGCGATGTCAGCTCAAGTGTCATTCTTATCACTTGACCGTGCTTCAGAATTACAAGGCTCGTCGCCAATAGCTCTCCAGTGACTTTAAAGCGCAACGTTAACTCCTTAACTGCCACCGGCGTATATATCCATCTTGCTCAACCGGTACTTTAAGTGCCCCATACATATATACACTTTTTTCCTAAATACGATTCTTTTCTTTGCGCTGCTATCAATAAAACTATTTTGGGGTCTTTAGAATGCAATATAAAATGAAGGTGAAGGATTTGTGAAGGATTTACTTATTTCAGAGAACAATTCGTGCCTTTTTCTTTCTCCTCCCCAATATACCGCATGCGCAAACCTATGTGAAAAACGGTGGCACTGGGGAGTGAATCGTGTAGCTTTTAATCAAATCAAATCAATTAACACTTTATTTTTAAGTAAAATAGCTTTTATCTCAAATTGTTCTTTAAAATAGAAATTGTGTTTCTCGTATTGTTTTTTTTTTCCTCCAGATTTGCATCCTTTTTGAATACGTTTATTATAATACAGCCAAACTCACCAAACTATCATGCGTATAGAAAAAATAATTTCCCACTTCACATAATCAAGTTTTTGAATTTTCGCTTGCGGACTTTTTTTAAAAGAGTGTGTAATTTTGTCAGCAAAATTAAGAAAATTATTGTTTCGAATCAATATTGATAACAGAATAGTTACTGGTGACGAACCACATTATTTTGAATCATGATCAAATGACATAGACGATTTATGAACTGGTAGCTCATTCTTTCAACTTCCATTCAACATCAAGTGAGAACTTCATTTCAAGACTCAATTCAGATTAAGGTATCCAACTACGTTCGAAACCCTGATTTTGCAGAAGCATATAAATGGATAATATTTATGATATTTAGTGTCACTTAGATTAGAAAATGTATATAAAATTGTTTTAAGAATAGTATTACAATAAAAAATTATTTTTCAATATTTTTTGACAAAAAATGAACATAGAATGACCCATTTTCAAAATATTCTCCTTTTGTAAAAAGCTTCTATTATAATAATATTTTGCCTGTATATAGCTCAGACCTCTGTACAGAGGCTCAACTAGAATTTTTGAAATATATAACTTAGAAGTGGGTTTATCCATGTTTTACGACAACAGAGATAAAGAAATTTTAAGAAAAAAACGCCGATAATTATTTCAAATGGCTGTAACTCTGAAAATAATGTGAATTTTTCAAAAATTCATAGTTGAGCCTCTGTACAGAAGTCTGAGCTACAGATGGGTGACAAAATAATACGAACACCGCGAAAATGGCATGGCCCATTTCAAAGACGCACAGCGCGCATGTCATTTTGCGTTGCAGTCCGCCGCCTAGCGGATTCGAAAGGTAATGTATCAGTCGCTCAACAGCTGCAATAGGTGTGCACGCGTCTATTGTAATTTCTGAAAAACGCAATAATGACGGACCTGTCAGAGTTCGAAAAAGGTATGATTGTTAGAATGAGGTGCGCTGGTTGCTCGGTGACGGAAACAGCTAATTATTTGGGGCGTGCAAGAGTACTGTATCTGCCGTATGACGGCATACAAGAAGTGCGGGAATGTGGCGTCTGGCAAGCACAACAGTGGACGGAAAAGAAAGCTTACCGAGAGGGATAAAAGAGTCTTAACCCGCATAGTGGCCCGAAAGCGCAAGCAATCACTATCCCAAATAACGTCTGAGGTGAATAGTCATCTTCGTAACCCTATTTCAGCAAGAACCGTCCAAAGGGAACTGCATGCTTCGAACTTGTATGGAAGAGTTGCAATTCGTAAACCTTTGGTAACAGCACGTCATGCTTTACAGCGACGCCAGTGGTGTAGAACACACAGACAGTGGACCCCACAACAGTGGCAACAAGTCATCTGGTCGGATGAATCAACGTTCTCCCTATTCCAGACCACCGGACGAGATTATGTGTGGAGAACACCCAAAGAAGCATTTGCTCCTGAATGCATCATGCCGACTGTGAAGCATGGAGGTGGGTCCCTTACGGTATGGGGGCGATATCTTGGCGTGGTCTTGGGCCACTTGTTACTCTGCATGGCAAGGTTCAAGCTGCCCACTATGTCGATATCCTGGGGATCAGGTGCATCCATTTGTCCAGACTTTATTTCCCGGAGAATGCCCATTTTATCAAGACGACAACGCTCCTATCCACAGAGCTAAAATCGTGAAGAATGGTTTGCAGAACATGAGGGGACGTAGGTCATCTTTCTTGGCCCCTCAGTCACCTGATTTAAATATTATTGAATATTTGTGGGGATATTTAGAGTCAAAACTCCGTGCTCGATTCCCCCCACCATCTACGATTTCGGCATTAGAGACCGCTCTCCACGAAGAATGGCTTCATATTCCATTAAAAGTTGTTCATGACCTCTATGCGTCCATCCACGTCGCATACAGTCTGTAATTCAGTCAAAGGGGTCCAACTCCTATTAATAAAGCATTTCTCCTCTTTCATAGGTGTTCGTATTATTTTGTCACCCATATGTATATACAGGAAAAATATTATTATAATAGAAGTATTTTTCACTAAAGGAGAACATTTTGAAAAATGGTTATTCTAAGTTAATTTTTAGCCGAAATATTGTATTTAAACAATTTTTTTTTTGTCAAAATGTCCTTAAAACAATTTTATACATGTATTCTAATCTAAGTGACACTAAATATCATGACAATTATCCATTTATGCACCTTTTTAAAATCACGGTTCCGAACGTAGTCGGATACCTTAACTAAAGTTAAATTTTCCGAGTCTGGGTTCAGCTTTTCAGAACTGGGTGGAGATAGCTTTCGATGTCTGAGTAAATCTCAAAAATCGTCGTATACGAAGCACACAAAAACTTGAATGTCATCTTCAGTATTTGACCTTAGCTTACAATTATGACGTCTGCTTGATTGCAGCTTATTGCACAATTCTAAAGCGCGATCTTAAATTAAGTAATGTGAGCTGTTTTCTTTCCGAGTTAATAAATGACTTCCTTCCCGATATACTGCTAACAAAATCTTGAAATTATACGTGCTTTTAAAAGTTTTTAATCTAGAAATATAGAATATACATGAATTTAATGAACACAATTTCAATATAAATATATGTACCCAACTCTCTCACCTCATATACACGGTCTTTTTTTACACGATTTTGAAATAACACGGTGCACGAATTTTTTTTTCTTTCTTTTTCTTTTACATTTTTTTGTTCTAGCCTGAATCTCAAAAAAAATTTGGGGATTCATGCCTTTTGGATAAGGACGATTTGATAGAAATACTGTGTGTGTGTGTGTGTGTGTGTGTGTGTGTGTGACAGTTTTTGATAACATAGAAATCGATAATGACAAAGTCGAAGGTGACGTTCAGCAATTAACAGCTGATTTAGTTAGCAAGGATTGGAATTTGCTACAAGTATTGAGCAACATTTTATTATTCGTGATCCTGACATAGAGCATGCATTATTATTTCTTTCAACGTAATCATAAGTTTTGTGTGGCAGGATAGCAAGAATTATATCAGCAACTTGAGAAACCGAAGCACAGTAGCCACCAATAACAGATTTTGTAACGACAAAAAGACTCAACTGAGGTCGTTAATAACAAACACAATTCTTCATTTTAATCAAAACCGACAGTTGTGCTAGACATATCTGACCCATCTACTGATGACAGCATTTTTTATCCAGTTCATAATAAACGTGCACGCTCGTTATCAAGCAGCGATGGGTAATGGTTAGTTAGTACTCCTAATTTCGGCTTGACATTTTATACTTATAAACTGAATTTTCATTGCTCACTAGTTCTAATTTTTTTTGTAATAAAAAGGAATTGTTTTTCTTTTATAGATATGCAAAATACATTTTATATTACTTTTTGCATGGTTTTATGGGAAAATATTGAGAGATTTTTTAGAGAGAGATTAAGAGATTTCTTACACGATTTTTTAAAGTTGTGGAACATATCCCCAAATTTGCCATAAGGCGCATGTATTTTTTTACACGACGTTTTTTGCACGTTTTTCTAAGGAACATAAAAACTTTGTAACCTCGTAAAAAAAGGGCTCCATGTATATCAATCTAAAACATTTTTTCGGTTAGAACTTTATTTTCAGAGTGAGCTTTCGCTCTCGTTTCTTTAAAATAATTTTGGTCTGCTCTATTTAAATGCATTTTTAGCATCTGAAATTAACTTTGTTTCCTAAACAGAATTTAAATTAAATTTAAAATTTTCCCCAGTAACAAATCAATTTCAATCCTTGAGTGTTGTTCGTTCAAAAAAAAAATCCCTTTTACTAAAAAATTTGCTCCTTAATAACCTTAAAATATGCGCATCACAATGACTCTAAATAAAAACCCGAGCTCACACAGTAGCAATAAAATTAAAATCTTCTGTGTAACGTTATCTCGATAAAGAATTAAAAACATGAAAATGCTTACTTTTCATGTATCTTTTTATTGAATAGATTCAATATTCCTTTCAAACAATTTCAACTGTAAAATTGATTTCAATAACTACAAAACTATAAATAAAAAAAATGAATGTATTCAAAAATACCCTCTATTTGTAATTGCTTATCGAAGCAGAAATGTTCCTAATTATTATTCTCAGTTCATATTCATTAAAAAGAGAGCGTTAAGAATTCAAAAAATTTAGTTTCTGCTGAAAAATCACATTTCCGTTTTCCTTGATTAATGCAACAATAAACTAAAATAATTATTTCTATTGAAATGCAGTTATATATATACAAATTTTACAAACACATAAATTTATTTTTTTAAAACAAAAAAGTATCTTTTCAAACCTAGGCCCTCCCCCGTCAGGGTTTAAATATTTCAAATGTAAAAAAAAGGCTTGGTTATTGTTCACATACAATGAATTTTATGCAATCGCACACACACACACACACACAACGCAAAATTAATTTCCTATACATAGTATTTTCCCTTTAAATATATTTTCTTTTCTTTACATTCTTCTTTCTTCCACACCAATTTCTTGATCTGTTTTGGTTCCCGTAAAATCAATAAGATGAAAACTTTTCGGGAAAGTATATTTAAAAATAAATGAAACGTACAAAAAAATTCCTTTCAATTTTTTTTCATTACTTAAGGCGAAAAAACATAAACAATGGATTCTTTTTATAGAGAACAATGAATTATATATCTATCCCTATATATATATATATATATATATATATAATGATGAATCCCCAACCCTTCAAGGGTCAGTTGGGGAAAACCTACTAGAACAACTCAACCCGCCTCCCATATAAGGACTTCGGCTCCGGCGAACTTACGAAGAATCACGTGAACGAACGACGTACTGGCTCCTGATCGACGCTGAAAATAGGACTCGTTTTGTCATGGCTTGGAGTACAGACGGCTTTGCTGAATATTGAAATAAAATATAATATGATAAACGGCTGCGCATTTCTCCTGTCAATCTAAGAATTACTCCAATGCATGATATATATATATATATATATATGACATGCTTTGGAGCCAGAATCAGACTTAATTTTAAAAAGGATCTTTATTTGATGAAATTAAGACATCTTCTGACGCTAAGAGCAGAGAGAAAAAAGAACGCTACGTGCAAACTAAGTGGGTTAACACATAAAACACAGATGTGATAAGTATCGCGGATTTTATGAGTGTACTTGAAAGTTAATGCTGACATATAGGGTTATTAAATATAACGATCTGAACTTAGAAATGTTTATTGGATAGGCCATATGTTTCGAAGAAGTAAATGGATGATTAATGTGATACTTGAAAATGTAATTAAAAAATAAAAGTTAAGTCCCAGGAAGGAAATTTAATTTTCAATCTAATTTAATTATCCTTACATATATATATATATATTAGTGTTATATTATAAATGAATATCACTAAGCGATATATGTATATATTTATACGTATATTTATGTGTGGAAGAGAGTGGATGTTTATCAAGGTTGAACTCTAAAGCAACGCAAGAGCTATTGGCAACAGAACTCGTAATTCTGAATCATAGTCAAGTAACAAAGACGACACTTCACACACACACACAGCTGGCACACCACTCTCCAAACTGCCTCACAATTTAAATGTGAGAATTTAGAGCCACGACAGATTTAACATACATCAGCCCCTCTACACGATGAGTCTTTAGGGGCCTCAAGACACAAGCTCGCGACTCTACAAAGCAGACCATGATTCGTTATAATGACCCCAAGTCAACCATTACTCCCATAAATATATAAATTATTAAGCAAATGAATATTGGTTTAGTATTAAATATCCTAAAAAGCAGAAGATGAATTTCTGAAAATTGTAGCCAAGAACATGTGCCCTATTATAAGAAAAAGTCAATGGGCCAAAATGCAGAACTGTTTAAGTTTGCTGTATTGGGTCCTAACTTTCCTTTTACAGCTCAAAACATTTATAGATAATATTACAAGAGCATACATAATAGTGAGGAAGGAAAACCAAAACTAAGTATCTTAAAGTTAAAATTTCACGTATATTATTAACAATATGCTAATGAAAGATAAAATGCAAAGAAAGACAATCCTGTTTACAAGAGCAAGTGAAATATAAATTGATACATATATTGAAAGACGAGAAGTTTTCGAATAAATGCAAACAATATTTCAAAAGAATACACAGAATGTTTACAAATTCTAAGCTAAAATAAAATAAGAATGATGTGATATAAAACACTGCGCAGTAAGTAAATTAAATCTACAAAAACAAAAGTAAGAATTAAAGTATGAAACAATAAATAATAAGGAAACATATATATACCCAGGGTGTTTCTGAATTAAACCGACAGGTTATTTAGGATTATTAATAGGTAATTCCTGGTTAAGCGGCTAAACTAAAAATTATTTGTCACGCAAAGTTTTGGAGGACTCAAGACATAATGAAATAAATAAATTCCTTCGAGAGAAAATTTAAGTAGTGAATTATTGCACACACACACACTGTAAAACATTCGCCAGTGAGTAATGCCTTACTTCTAAGTTATCTTCGTGGCCTAGGGGTGTGGGAGTGAATAAAGAACCAGGCGTTGCCATAATCTTAATATCTCTTTATTAAGATCTTAACTTAAACACTAACAACGATAATATTTATATTTTAGTGGATCTGAGGTGAGAAAACACCCAATACGTATTACCAAATAAACGCGATCCTGATCACTATAATTACTTTACCGCTTACACCTAACCTCTGTTTACACACAGTTCCTAATAATTAGTAGATTAGTCCTACCTCTATATCCTAGGTAGCAGCAACCTTCTCGATTCTTCAAGGTAAATTCCTTATCTCGCGTGGAATGGTATCCACCTTGCTTGAACGCACTTTCACGGATAGCTGACACTGGAATATCCGCTTGCTTCAGCTTACGCGTTTAAACTCAGACTCGCATAGTCACTTCCCGAAAGGCCACACGCTTACGCTAAACTTCTATTATTTAAAAGGTTCCTAATTTGCATAGTCACGTTTCGCTTCTGGATTTGGTTGGAAAGAATTTGCCTTTTTGGACCCCAAAGAACCCAAGAGGAAAATTAATAGAAAGTGCGATAAGACAGTCACAACATTATATATATATGTATATGTATATATAATTCCCTCTAATATCCCTTTCAGTAACTTTTAATTCTTTAGTCCAGTCCTTTAGGATACGCGTTTAATTATTTTAACTTGCCAGCCCGCATGATCGGGATTTTAATCGTAATCGAATAGTTAGATTGCTCGTAGCTTCTGATAGAACAGGGGTACACAACCTTTATTTCTGCTGGGCCGCATCCATATGTCAGCCATTTCACGCGGGTCGCATACATTTGTTAGTTATTTAAAGCGGCCCGCAACGTGAGGATGAATAGAGAAGGGGGAGGCGAAATGCTGTAAGATCAAGACAACCTTGGAAATTTAAAATGTGGAAAATTGATCATAATATTATAATTCCTGTTTTGCTTTTTTTAACTATTATTTTTTTATATATATTTTTTTATCTTTGTCACTAACACTAAATTAAAAGCATTTAAGAAACACTCCTTCACAATTTATGCATCAGTAAACGGTTTCATATGCTTACTAATAATATAACAAACTTCATGGGATGTCTTTGTTACCGCTGTGATATTACCACTGACAAAACACTTTGTTGCTGTTGCAAAGATGATTCAAAAAAGCCTCTCTCTCTATATATATCACCTCTTCGAGGAAAAGTGTCTTTGAATGATTCCTGTTTAGTAGTATTTTTTAAATACAGCATTTTCGTGACAAATCAAACAATTACTAATCCATTTTTGTTTTCCACCACAAAATAGTCTACCTCCCAATCGTCTTGAAACGATTTATTTATGTTTTTTTCGCTTGCAAATTATGAAAGATAGTTAAAAATTAGTTCCACCCATAAAAGTGCCACTACTCCACTGTTGTCTGTTATCACTAACCGTAACCGTTACAAATAGAAAATATCTGTTCATACCCGTAAGACACCGACAGCAAAATTGATACATTTGATTTCTTGACAAAGAATTTACCACCAAATTTTTAATACAATGTTCTTAAATAAGTAAATTTCTCAGAGTAATAGGAAATGTATAGCCAGGCCACTTAAAAAGCCTTGGTGGGCCGCAGGTTGAATATCGCTGTGTTAGAAGGAGTCATGTGACCTTCAATGCCCAGTAAAAAAGCAAGAGTTCTTTGCCCACGTTCTCTTTGTCTTCGTCTTAAATATGTGTTAATCTGCTACAGCTAGTTTTATGTTTTCGTGTAAGCTTCTTGTGTTGTCGGAACGCTATATGTTTAATGTGAAATAAAACAGGATTTACCATTGTAAAGGACTGCCTCTTCAATATCAACAGATATGAAACATCAACTGTCTCAAACAATCATTGTTAAAATCATATTCACAATTACCCAAAAAATAATGTTCAGCCTTTCCACTCGAAACGATTATAACATATATATATACAAGGGCACTGTTTCTGAAATAATACTTAAGAGAATATTAATTTATATTTTCGAAACTCAAGCATTATTTCAATCTAAGAATGATTAGATACATGAATTATAATTCCACCCTTCGCAACAATTTTATCTGTAATTGAAGAAAGTAACATATTGGTAATCAGACATTCAAAAACAAATTCGTTAAAATATATTTTAACAACTTAATGACGTTGCTTTTTTATTCCCTTCAGTGCTGCTAGTTAATGAAAAAATATTCAGATTTTTAGTACAAGTAAAAATAAAAAAGGTACTGAACTTGTCATTTTCTTCATCCCTCTAAAGAAATTCAGATTATTCATTATTAAAATATTTTTATCACAGAGGACACTGAAAAACTTTTAAATTAGGTTTAGGAAAAAGTTTTAACAACTAAATTTAGTAAGCCTTTCCCAATTTCCATAATTTGACTTAAGCATCAAGCAAATCAAATGCTTTCTAACATTTTTCTCGGCTGATTTAAGTAAAGGTTATTTTTAGAATTGCCGACTGACAAGGAGCTTATTTTCATAGGCGGAATTCGACGGCTTAGAAGATACTTGTAGCAAACATTTTATTTATGTATACAATAAAGTAAACTATGGTTTAAATACATCTTGGGAGATCTCTCGAATATTTTTGTGGTGTAATTTAAAAAGATATTATTAAATTTTTTACAGAGAGCTGTTCAGGTTATAAATATTAAAAATTATAATTAGATAAACGGGAAACAGAAAGTCAGAGATAGCTGCATCTTGCAAAATGTTTACATTAAATAATTATAATCAGATATAAATGTGCTAATTTTAAATGAAATTTATAATCGCAATTATTTTATTAGAGTAGTGTTTTGTAAATATATAGAATTAGTAAGGTGGTTTTTGTAATCTATAATATGTAAATTAATCAAGTTAATAACTTTTGTCAATGTAAATTTGAGAAATTCAGATTTCTGTTCAATGGCTTATTTTTTACGCAAATATTCCCCACAGAATAAAATTATCAATAGATAACTATATGATTCTTACACATTATTCACTTCGTTATTATTGGAGGCTAATTAACCTTTCTGAACTTTTTCAATTCTTTTCGCTTTCAAAAGTCCGCCTTCCATGGTCTCATTTGACGATGGCGAAGAACTAATACATAAAGACACAAGACATAGTGAAAAAATACTTTTACAATCATTCGAAAGATTATATCATCTTGTTGGAACTACAGAAAAGTACCGAGCTCCTAGAATTAATTTTTCAGGAAATAGCATTCTACTCTCTCGTTTTACTCTCTTCTTCGTTTGGCGACGGACCTCGTAATTTTGAGCCATGGTCAAGTGACGAGGATGACACCTGAGCTGGTACCCCCTCTCCTAACTACCACACTAACGGGGAGGACGTTTGAGCTCTCGACAGATTTAACGTGCATCGCGCCCCTACACGGTGGGTCTTTAGTAGTACTGACCTCGAACTAGTGACAAGCCAACCACGATCCGATACCTTGATCTCTAGGTTACCGCGGCCACAGCATCCGACGAGAGATTGAATTAAAAATTAATTCAAGCGTTCAAATTTGGTAGTGAGAGCCCTCACTAGACGGTGCCATTATAAAAATGGCTCTCACATTTGAGGACTTGCCGTGTCTGCAAAGGCTTAGTTGCCAATAAGCAGGGGGGGAAAACTAAAATAACACATTTCAAATGATGCGAAAGTTAAATTATACATTTTACTAAGCATTATGTGTACGACACATATCGCAGGAAAATGACGAAATTAGGAATTTCATGAAATCCATAAGGGATAGGATCAATTGACGGGAGATGTTAAAATAACGTCTCTTCAAGGTCATTTCTATAATGAAACTAAATGATTTTATCAAACCCTTAACTGTTTCAGTAAAATGATGAAATGAACTAGTCAGGATTTGCCTTGGCAAAATGCTGTCCAGGGAGGGGAGACACCTGGGGGGATCGAGTCCTTGTACTTCTTAACCATACAGAGGTGGTACTAAAAATCCCCTAAATATCAACCCCATATCTTTAAAAAAATGGCACCATTGGATTAACAAAGTGATTGATATTTTAGTGTGTAAGCAACCAGGAGAAAAGATGTTACACATAAAAAAGTACCAGCCTAATTTTCTTATTATTTATTAATTAGTTTCGATTAAATAATTTGTATTTCATTGACTATTGTTGTATTACTTACTTCTACGTTTAATAAGGCACCCTATATTTGTTACATAAACACTTCCAAGCTCTTGATAATATTATTTCATTATTTCATTGAAACAGATCAGGGATTTGTTCAAATCCCTTACTTTTATCAGAGAAATGACATTGAAGAGACGTCATTTTAACACCTCCCTTACAGATTTGATGAAATTCCTAATTCCATCATTTTCCTGCACATACAGATTGTTTCCTGTTTCATTTCATTCTCTTGCTCCATTAATGCATCTTAATGATGCATTTTTGTATGCATGTGGTATTTTGCTTTCTTTATATATCTATATACAAAATCTTTACTGTATTCGTTTACACTGCTTTCATTCACTCACTGTTTTGGGAACCAGAGATACATTTGTAAATGAAAGGTTATTGTATAGTTATAATTTTTTATTTACATGAAGTGAATGCCAGTTACGCATATATTCCAAGGTGTTATTAAAGCATTTAAGGTTGAGAGCTTTTTGATGCTTTTTTTCCCGTAGAAAACCTTCTATTGATTCCCTCTGCATACTTTTTTTTTATATTTACACAAAGTTGCACACTCAGGGAAGCAACCAAGCGCTATCTTATTTGTTCTGTTAAAAAATAAAACCTTTGAAAGACGTTAACAGGAAATAGAATTTTTATACACTAGTGGCATAGTTGATATCAGTTAGGGTATGAAATTCACTTCACACTGAGATAGATTTTTGATTTAGGAAACCAAATAAAGAGTTGAGTAAATATTGAATGAATTGCAGATGAAAGAAACGATAGAGTGAGAGAAACTAGATTTTTGTTCAGAGAAGCGGAAACAATAAAGAGATATAGAATTTCTTGAATTATATATATATATATATATATATATATATATATTGGATTTTGAACTTCTATCCATTACTTTGCATAGGATTTTGCTCAGTATTATAAACGGAAAGGGAACGGTTTGGCTAGCCTTAAAACTGCTTAAGCCCCACTTTTACGTAAATTTAAAAGCTGTCTTTAGTCAGCATTGTTTATAAAACTGCAGAATCCACCTTTTTAAATTTCCAAAATCCAATGATATTTTTATCTTTTATGTTTAAGTCAATGCTTCTCAAACTTTCAAAATACGTGACCCACTATTCAATTATGATTTTCATCGCGCCCCCCTCCCTACAATGACAATGTATTGAATTCAATAATACTATACTTTGACACTAAAGCTCTTATGTGCCACCGACGTATATAAACGTCTCGCTCATTCTAAGTATTAATTTTCTGGGAGTATATTTACGTCTTTCCGAAGTACGATCCTTTCTGCGCAGTGCTATCCAAAAAATTATTCCGAAGGCTTTCGAATGCAATAAAAGGACCTTGACAGTATTTGCGAAGTATTTACTTATTTCAGAAGATTTGCTTATTTATTCCTTTTCTCCTCCCCCTCAAAATACGCTTGTCTACATGGAAAACGGTGGCATTGAGGAGCGAATCGCGTAACTTTTAATCGACAGTTAAGGAATTAATTATATACCGTACATTTTATCAAGATAAGCGTTAATACAAACCCGTGGGGTCACTGATAATTATCAAATTTGTTCTTAACTTAGTATTGTTAAATTAATAATAAAATACATTGTACAGTACTGATACATTTATAAGTGTAGTATATCAATGTAAATGTGTATTTTATATTTTATTATATCAGAAAGTATTTCATTTTTGTTTACTTTCAGTCAATTAATTTTTTAAATAATCTTTTGTTTTCGACTTTTCAATATGCTCGGGCCCCCCTCGTAGAGTTATCACGCCCCCCAAGGGGGGCACGCTCCACAGTTTGAGAAACGCTGGTTTAAGTCATTTCAGTCTCTTACGTATAGTTTTTAATAAAATGTATGTACATAACACCTAATATTTTGGTATTCGGTATACACTATTTGCATTACACTTGGTATACACTATGTAGACATTGCAACCATTCTTTGTCTTTTTTCCTTTTTTATTTCCTTTATGAAGAATACTTCGAGGATCATATAATTTACTCAACGTTAAGAATATCAATCTATATCAATTTATTTCATTTAAATATATATATATGTATTTGTATATGTCTTGCTATATTTCTATCCTTGATTGGCTTCTTTAGATTTATAGCAATTTATTATATATTATTATAATGATTATGTACATATATCTTTCTGATATTTCCGCGATGAATTCTTTATTAATTTTCTTTTAGTTTTCATGATTCTTAGATCTAATTTGTTTTTTTAGTATTTTATCAATTTTTCCTTATTTACAGTACTGTTATGGAGAGAAATTTCTAGTTTGACGTACTATTGTGCCGTTATATTGTCTTCTTCAAAAATTTACTATTTTATTTAGATATTTACTTTTTGGCTTGAGTATGTAGACTATTTTTTTTACTTGGTATTTGGAATTAGTAACTAATTTATAGCATTTTTTGCATTAATCGTCTACTATTGCGTTTATAATCTTTAGTATTTACAGAATCTTATTCTTATCTCTTCTTTGCAACTCATTAGTATAAACAAATATCGTGGAAAGTTCTCTGGCCTTAAAGCTATGTTTAACCCTGCAATATTAATTCCTGAGACTAAAGTTTGCTATTATACTACTCAGGTTATCTTATTTTTGACCCGTACTGTCTTTCTATATTTTTATTTATTACTTTGCTTTATTAGATTTATGGCACAATTTAGTATTTTATATTATATATATTTATAAAGAGAGAGAAAGTTTTTTTAGAAGAATTTTTAAGATAAAGTGTCCTAATGTTGTTTAGTTCTGAAAAATGGATAGAAATAGGGTGTTTTAAGGTAAAAATTTTGTGTAATAATTTTAAGAAACTAACAAACATTCAGAGATTTTGATTACTATGTCTTAGATCAGTACCTGTTATTTTCTCCATAGTCCTATCTTATAATGTAATCGCTAAAAAGTAAATAAAAAGAACGAAGACAGGTATTATGAAGTGATATTCTGGGGATAATAATTAGATAAGCTGGAAATTTGAGTATGAGAAACATTATTCTCGGCTTTAATCACTAAAATAAGCGTAGAATAGAAATGATTGTGTACTTCTCTTATACTGAAACATTTTTTCCCGAAAGGATTTAATCCTTTTAACAAGTTCTTATATATTATATAGGAGCTCCAAATATTTTTGCTTTGATATCAATAAAACTTTTGAGGAAATATATGAGTAACAGTGTGTGCGCGACGTTAATATTCACTCGTCAAAAATGCTAAATATTACCGTGATTTAAGTTTTCGAGAGTACCAGCCAAATAAGTACTAAAAGGATCTTTTACATGCCACATAATCATATGATATACAAGCTTACGATTTTCGCATCCAGAAAATATATCAACGCCAGCCAGGACCGAACCCGTAACTTTAGGTTTACGAAGTGGGTACGCAACCTCTAAGCCCCCGAACCGACTTAAATGTGTCATTATTTTATTGTTATTCGGTGTAGTCATTTTAGAGTTTTAACTTTGATCATATACAATATTTGGAGCCACGATAGATTAATGGTAAAGTAACGAAAATCGTTGATATTGCAGTGGGTTCTAGTCTCGATTTCAAATATCATATTAAGAATAATGGAGTCAGCTATACTTTCAAATGAACTACACCTGAAAATTCTCATATGATGAAGTTTGGTGAGTAGAGTTGTGACATAGCCATCTGTCGATAGCTATGACGTGTTGGATCCGCGTAAGTTAGATGTGTGGGATTATCTAAAGGATGAGACATTTTATAATTCTTAATACAACTTTTATTAAGAATATAACTTAAATTACTTATATATAAGAACAACTAACTTTAAGTGAGAATAAACCACAAATTAGACCGAATATTTAAGTCAGAACGCACAACTAGATCACTTATCCTAAATATTATTGATTATCTACCTAATCTCACTTTCTATATAATATTATCGTTTAGAAAGTAACCTTCCTACCTTGGTTGAAGACTCATCTATTCTGCTACTTGTAGATAGGTGTACTCATGTACAATTACTCTTCCTTATAAATATTATTATCGAAGGTGGGCGTTTCCTTCTTCCTTTTGAGTAGGCCGTCTAAACACTTGTTCCGAACTGTTCCACACTAAGCTTTCTCTAAGATTGCCATTTTCTCTCACTAAACTTTCTATCCTTTTAAAGTATATATTATTTGCATTGTTGCTTTGTTTCTCTTCTTGGTATTGGGTTGGAAAAGTTTTGCCATTAATCGTGGCCGTCAAAGAACGAAGGAGTTATGTTAGAAGAAGAACGCGAGAGATGTCACAGAGTTAGAGTTTCCTTGCGTCGCACTATAAAGCTGTACAAGGGCTATTGTCGACGGACCTCGTAATTTTGAACCATGATCAAGTAACGAGGATGACATCTGAGCTTATACATCCTCTATTAACTTCTCCACACCACCAACGAGTGAACTTTTGAGCCTCGACATATTTAATGCACATCGAGCCCTCTCCACGGCGGGTCTTAGCGGTACCAGGCTCAAACTCATGACATGCCTGCTACGAGTCCATGGCCTTGATCACTAGGTTATCACGGCCCCGAAGTTTAATGAGTAAGGTACCAGCTATGATATCCCCTTCGACTTTAATTGCTTTGGTCTATAACGTCGTTTATGTGAACAAAATAAACGAAAAGTCAAAGTTATCATTTTCATAAGCAGTTGTATCATATTTCAAAAAATGTGCTGTCGTTATCTTCTCTACATAACTTTGAATTCAATATAGTTTTTAATTATTTTTATATCACTTCACAAGTTATTTTATTGCAATACGTTTTTCGAGATAGTAACTGTTCGCTCCAGTGACAGATTGACTAATCAAATTGTCGGGCTCTGTTCAGGCTTCTACTGATCCTCTTGGGGAAAATACTCTTTTTAACTGTGAGTGTGTTTTACTTGAAAACCGCTTTCCGTAGAGAGGATTTGATTTTATGCAAATGCAAACTTCTATTTAAGTGCTAGTCGTGGAGTAGGTGGGGTGATGGTTGAAAACTGATCCTAAGTGGAAAGCATAGTGTGAGAGACCGGTGGTCGCACTTCGTAATATTAATTACAAAAAGAAGGATTCAGAGATAGGTGGGGGTCGTCTACTTTACGGCTGACAATTCGGATATTTTGCAGCAAGATCATTCAGGAGAACTAATTAGAAAAGAGTTTATATTTATCTAATAAGATTAATAAGTTTTATTGCCCCTAGGGTTTAGTAAGCAGAGTGCATTCTCATTAATTCTTAGAAATTCTCATAAGTGTTAAAGGCTAAATAAAAGTGTTTCACTTTAGATAATGTCTATTTCTTACTCGAACCCTCTCATAGCCGCGGTCAAAGAGCCGCGACAAAATCACTATGTTTTATTTCCCTCCTGTCTTCAAAACGGATTTAATTTTACATTAATAAAATTCTATTGGTTATGTGCAGCGCGTTTTTAACTGTGCAACGTGTTTCTAATACGATTTACAGGAATAGAATTACAAATAGTGGCGGGGTCGAGAGAAGAGGGATGGGTTCAAATAATGCAGATTTACCTCAACATTTTCCAGTTTATTTACTCATGAAATGAGCGCTATTAATTATATTAGTTTAATGTAATCAATTAATATATGTATAGTTTTGTTTCTTTGGTAGTTATGTCTCTATGGAAATACACGACGAGTTTAATGGTAACAGACATCTCGATTTCGAGCTACTTAGAGGTGACAGTGAACTAAAATGCCTCCCTCACCAAATTAATATTCCACAAAATGACTTCGAAAACAATTTCTACTCAAATTCCGTCAACCTCAATATATTCCACATAACAATTTTTGTAGACATTAAAACACGGATAAATTAGAATATTCGATATTTAATTAAATTATTTTTGGCATGTTTAATTAGTACTTTAAGACTATGTAAAAAATAACCCATATAAAATTGACTAATTATACATTATTACATTAATTTAAAGTAATTAATTCGTATAAGTAGATATGCTTCTTTGGTATTAGTGTCATTGTGTTGAACAGGGGTGTCCAACACGCGGCCCGCCAGTACGTAAGTTGCAGCCCACCAACTCTTTTTAAAATATTTTTAAATATCAGGTTTTTAAAGTTTTTTCATTTTGAAATGTATTTGAGGGGAAATTTATATATATATATAAACTTATTTATATGTATAAGTTTTAAAAAAAATATTCAGGACGGTTAAGATAAAGGACAACGTATACTTAATCGTTTACGAATGACAGCACTATCAAATTTTAACAATGAGTAACGAAAGATCAATTCAAAAGGAACACCGTAATTTTCAAGAAAATGGCAACTGTAATATTTTAAACATTATTTGATCATTGCATTATTATATTATGTTATATTATCTATGTCTGTATACACGAAAAATAATGAAAACAACAATAATAATAATTCATTCTGTTTTAAATTTTCACTCAATAAATGGTTTTTTTTTTTTGTTTCCAAATTTGATATAAAGGTACATATTTTTATGTGCGGTCCGCGAGATTATAATGTTTTTCCGAAGTGCCTCGCAAGGTCATTTGGGTTGGACACCCCTGGTGTAGAACAATGTCTCAACTTATAATTGATAATATAAATTCTTAATACTGTGTTATGTTGTAACTGCGGTAGCAGAGTGGTCATGGTCGTGAACTCGTTGTCGGTTCGATCCCTGATGCCATTAAAGACCCACCGAGAAGAGGGGTTGTTGCCAGCTAATTCTGTTGAGGTTCAAAGTCCTCTGGTTGATGTGTGTGATGTGGAAATTTGGAGGGAGAAATTTTTTCCAACAAAGGTATCAACTCGTCATTTGACCATGTTTCAAAATTATAAGATCCGTCGCCACAATAGCTCTCGTGTTTGCGTTTTACTGGGTTTTTTTTTTAATTCTATGTTAAGCATTCTTAATCGCACTCAATTTAATATTAAAGCACTAAGTTGTTTTTAATTAATTTACCCGCATTTTTCCTTAAAAAAAATTGAATTTATACTGAAAAAAAAACCATCCCATTAAAAATGATTGTGCAAATACGTAAAAAGATACAAACCAAAATATGCATCATCGAAATAGTTTGAATCAAAAATTGTTAAGATGTCTTTATTTTGAAGCATAATTCACTAAAATATTTTTTTTTCAGGATGTTCTTATAAATACTGCAAATTTTTCTAGGACCGTGGTGGAACAGTCCGTTTTCAGGTGAACCTTTCAAAAGATAAAATAAGAGATCAATAAATTTTTGCGAAGAAATGCATTTAAAAATATATAATACACCATCATAGAAATATTCGAAAATATCTTTTATGTAGATTGAATATTAAGGTCGTACTGTTCAGCTACACGAGGGCTTTTGGCGACGGACCACGTAATTTTGAACCATGGTCAAATGACGTGGACACCTGAGCTGGCACCCCCTCTCCTAACTACCACACCAACGGGAGGACGTTTCAGCACTCGACAGATTTAACGTGCATCGCTGCCCTACAGGGCGGGTCTTCAGTGGTACTGGGTTCGAACTCGTGACAAAGCATGCCACGATCCGATACCTATACCACTCGGCTACCGCGGCCTTTTTTTATGTAGAGAAATATCACAAAATACTTAATCGCTTTTCAAGTGTATTAGAAACACATTTGCAAATTATTCTATTTAAACAAAATGACATATTTTAAACATTCATTTTGTACTTATGTCAGAAATTTTCTCTCTTAATATTTAATACGTAAGCTTAATGTGTCTTTATACTAAAAAATTGGGAAAATATTGTGCATTATAGACTCATGATGAATTGGAAATACACTTACAGAAAATAATGCATGGGAAAAGATATTTATAAACTCTACTGAATACTACTATGAGATACAGAACATTTCACAATGTTTAATAACTTTGCAACACAAGGAATCATAGAAACACCCATTGAGAAGGGCAGAACAGGATTTCAGTTTTGTTTTTTTTTAAACAGAAAAACAAAAGTATACACAGTGGAGTGATAACGAAACCGATACATTTTATCATTTAAAAATCTATTCTGATAAGAATTCAATGGTAAGCACATACTTTCTGAACAGAAGATAAGATCCAATGAAGACTTCGGTCCTTCTAGAAATTGGCTATTGAACATATAAAGAAAATGAACATTTTGAAGTATATAAACATACGCTATATTTTTAAGTATTCTTTCAGGTGCTTCAGTTATATAAATTAAAGCTACACGATACCATGAATCTTCAAATAAAGTGATAGTATACGTATCAATAGTTTTAAATAAATGTTCTTCATTTATTAGCAAATTGACGAGTTCGTGAAATTTACTCTATTGTGCTGTCTTATATTTTAAAAAAATAATAATTACCCAAAATTTTGATTCCTTCGATAGTTACAAATATCTCAGTGGCAAACACAGGAATTTTTCAAGGGGAGAGGGGGTGTCAGGGTCGAAAGTCCACTGTTCTTGTATCATGCTCCAATACCCCGCCCAGCATATTCCTTTGATTTTGTCGATTTTCGAAAACAAAAAACAGTAAAAAATTAATTATTAAATAAATAGTTAGCATTAATTAATACAATTAATTATTAATTACAAGTTAAGTATATTAACAATTAATATACTAATTGAATTTTACGTACTACATACATAGGATTATAATCAATCGGAAAACATATTGGAGGGGGGCTGGACCCGGGGATCCCCTTGTGTATGCCACTGAAATATGTACATCTTTTTCATAAAAAAAATTCTGAGTATTGCAAAGAAAAATTATTTTCCTAATGCTCCCACGTAGTTTTGAAGATGAAATATTTTATAACATATATAAGACAAAAAATTAATTTTGGAATTATTCTTACATGTTGATTTTTAAACGTGACTTAATATTATATATTCTAAAATTAAAAATAGCAAGTGTCATTTTATTGTTCTCTTATTTCTCTGAGTAAATTCAGAAGTAATATACTATTTATTAATTATTAACAAGCACTAGAAGTGAATTTTTTCAGTGAACAATGCTATAACTTCGCCATTTCCATATCATTTTTCCTTTCAGAAAAACGATATGGAAGTTTCTAAAAAGAAAAACTATTTAAATTTATAACGTTTATTGTTCCCTCACGTTTAAAAAACGTTTTCGAAATCGTTTATTATAAATAAATCAGCAACCGTAAACCAGCATCCTGACTCTAAGTAAACAAAGGGAGGAACAGAAACACTCTTTTCCACTTATCGGAGTTAAATTTCAGCACTGGAACTCCAACAGATATCTAGAGAATTTCTCCGAAACCTGATATACAAAGCAAATAGAACAACACCCGAAACACGAGGAATGACTCCTCGTTGAATTGTAGTGTGTTCTAAGAAAAGAAGGTGACGCTGGCAGTTCTCAATTGATAAAAATTCACATAAATAACATTCCTCCTCTTCTTGTAGTAAAATGTACGTGTCTTGAGAATCCTTATCACGATAATAATAACATTTTTCATGGAGATCACGAAACCGATGTCTTGCTTGAGAATTCCTTTTTCGTCTGCTTCTAGCAGTTTTGTTTCTTTTTTAAAGAAAAAAAGACAGTTACATAGAAAACGAGAGAGCGGGAATTCAAATGAAACTTTCTCACCGTCTCGTTATGCACCCTCTCCCCATCCTTTAAGTTTGTTTAATTTTTCAGTGCGTAATTTTTAGATTTTAAAATAAACGGGTTTTTTTTTTTTTTTTTTTAAGGAATATTTATTTTGCAGAGTCTAGGATAGGAATTTCCTAAAAAAGGATTTAAAACAACTTCGATTGTATTAAATAAAACTTATGTAGACTGTCTTGAAAAAACTAATTACTGATGTTGTAGACCAGAAATAACTTAGAACTGAAATTCGCTTGAACTAAACAGGTATATTCCCTCTCCCCGCAGTAAAAAAGTTTTAATTAATTTGTGAACAGTACCACAGTACCGACATTATATCATTTCTTAAATTCCTAATAACAGGACGAGCAACGGCGTGAACATTTCATACAATTTTAAGGACTCATTTATATTCATATATGTAATAATATTATTCCTAGACAAAAATAAGTGATTAACACGTGTAATGAATATCACAAAAAAAATTTAATTAATTCCTTAGTAATTATATGCAAATTATCAAATTATGTGTAATTATAATCTTTAAGGTATCCGACTGGGCTCGGAGACAATTTTCTAAAATATAACTTAAATAATTATTTAATTGTTATTTTTTAATTAAGTATGTTGCAAAACTATGAAAATACAGCAACAAGAATTTTTTGAAAGCTTATTTTTCAAAATATTGAGAAATTTGTACCAAAATATTACAAAAAATTGCTCTTTTACTAACAACTCTAAAAAATATTTATATCACAAAAATAAATAAAATGTTTGCAGGAATACAATTATTTAACGTTTAACTCTGCTTTATATTAAAAAAGCTCAAATTCTACAGTAAAATTAGGAAATACAGATGTTCGAAAGGAAAAAACCCAGAATTTTCTTAAGAAACTTTTCTTTTTCATATAAACTTACATTAAAAAAATAACTTAATTGAAAAATTACCCTTATCTTTTAGCAGTAAGCATTCATT
Source organism: Trichonephila inaurata madagascariensis (assembly GCA_019973955.1). Lineage (NCBI taxonomy): Eukaryota > Metazoa > Arthropoda > Arachnida > Araneae > Nephilidae > Trichonephila > Trichonephila inaurata. The sequence goes on along the minus strand of BMAV01003241.1, from coordinate 101,697 downwards.
ATAATACAAAGAACAAACTCAAAAAATTTCATAAGAATATTTCATTTACTTTAAGAAATATCACTCTTACCGTTAACCATTATGTTCAAAAATAACATTCATCAGAAAATTCAAAATAAAGTTTATATCTGCAATAAAACTTTTTAAAGATTTAGGGAAGGTGCTAAAACTCTCCAGATTTGTATGTTGTGCCTTCCTGAACCTCATACTTCAAACTTTTGCATTTTTGAAGGGCTTTTCTTTTACAAGACCTTTTCTTATCTGGTTTAGAATGCCTCGTAGAATCAACAATTCTCGTTTTGTCGAGGTACCAAGAATATCTTTTCATTTCAGAACATAATTTCATTCCTAACTTTTAAAGTAGAGGTAATAGACCAGCAAATTCAGAATAAAAAAAAGTATTATTGCGATATAATTTCTTAAACGGAATGTTTGTAGCTCAACAAAATCATCTTTCGAGATTATACTCCACACGACATTGTTAAGACTCTCATTGCAGTTCTGAGCTTTCCCGTGAAGACATTTTCTTAGGAAATTTTGATCGCAAAGTTAATTATATAAGTCTTTTTAATAGAATTAATAACTGAATTTGAAAGATCCGTTGGTTTTTCTTTCAACGTTTCTCCAACAAATTCTGCTCTCTGGAAATCTCTTCTTTTTTTTTAACTCATTGATCTTGTTTTTGGCATGACAACTTTAATTTAATTAAAAATAATTATAACTCTATATAAAAGTACTAATAAAAAAGTTAAAAAGAGATCTAATTTTGAACACAAATGATAAAAAGATAGCAACTCTTTTAAATCCAAACAAACATTGCAATCAGTTAACTGTTGCCTATTTGAAGGCCAAATATATCTATTAAAATATTTATAATGTGAAATAAAGTTTACTAAACATAAAAAGAATTCGTTAAAATATTTTAAAAGAATAAAAATCTCATTTTGCCGGAGAAAATCAACCGAAAACTCACACTTCCGGTTTTGATTTTTTGGCTTACTACCTCAAACAAAAACAGCTATAACTTTTTTTAATTGACTCAGAATTAAAAGTATGATATTTTTAGAAAGCTTATTAAACAAGCTACAAAAATAGACTACAAAAGAAATTTCGATTTTATTTATTTATTATTTATTTTTTTTGATGAAAATGATGATTCTAAACCAGTCGGATACCTTAAGGCTGTTTTCGGTTAATGTTAAAGAATAGGACCCGAATTTGGAACACTTTTTCAGATATAAAAGAAATGGAAAATTAATATGATATTCTGGCTTCACTATCCTTTAAAGAGCAGCATTTTTTTATCATACTTCCCATTTTTAACCGAGTTGATTCATTTTTTCTGGTATAAAATGTGTTTCGTGTTTTTTCTCCTATATCGCAATGTTAAATAGGCTACGCCTTCACGTATTATAACGAAAAAGAAAATAATCATGGAAGATTTTGAAAATTTTGAAAACACTATATTGTTAACAGAGATACGAGCTATAATTCTACAAACTTCCATGGAAATTGAGGCATTTTTCTTTTTGAAAATGTGCTTCGCGTTTAGTTCAAGCTCTCCTACTTTTACCGAAGACAGCCTTAAAAAAATCAGATACTATCAATTATATTAATACACTAGATCAGAGGTTCCCAAACATTTTTTCCCTCATAGACCCCTTGACAAGTTTTTCCGCGGTTTGGGGTAGACTCCTACTTACCTAATATTAAATTTTTGTAAATTCATCAACTTAAATGTGTTTTTGACAGCAGGTACAGAGCTACTTACTATAAAAGATTTAGGTTTTTTAACTGTAGTGAAGTATAGTGTTTAAAACTTAAGAAAACACGTGCTAGATAGTTAACTTTTTAATTAAACTTTACTTTGAGATCTTCGTTAGTGCCTATTCCTAGTGCCTAATTCTTGTAATCTGACATCTTTTTCTTTTTTTCTTCAAAGTAACCATATGAATTCATTGTCTACTGGGGTATTATAATAATCAAAATATTCTCAAACACCTATTTTCAAAATCTAAAAAAAGGGCACTTAAATGTTGAACGTAGGTTAAAACGTCTTTTTCCTGGCAGATTGTCTGTGATAATTGAGAAACTGGGAAAATTTGCGACGTCCAAAATGATACTCCCTTAGCTTAATTCAGGCAAGAAAGGCTGAATTGTGGTCTTTGTTTTAATAAAATTTATGCTGTCACCTTGTAACTGCAAATTAGCCTCATTAAATTTAGTAAATAAATCTGTTAAAATAGGTATGCCTTGTTTCCACTTGATTCCTTTTAAAATTAAAGTCACGATCTGGTTTAATGAGAGCCACTATCGTAGACCCCATTTATACCTCATGGTGCCCCAAATTATTCTTTCGCCGACATGGACCCCTTGCAGGTTGTCATAGACCCCTGGGGGTCTATATAGACCACTTTGGGAATCACTGCACTAGATATTTTACAAAAAACAAAAAAGAAAGAATTATGGCTGCACGTTAGTTCATGATATCAACGAAGTGAAACTCAATCATTATAATTGTGTGTTAATATTTGAACTTTATCATAATGTACTTTTGAATTATTACAAAAACAGAAGGAAAATACTTAAAGAAGACAGTAAGGCAAGTCAATAATAGATTGATTAATTAATTGTTTACCAACGTCGCATTGTAATTTATTGAGCAATTATTCAGTCTTAAAACAAATCTAGAAGTTTTGGATTAAGTTGAGGTACTCTCAAGGAAAAAGTGTGTGATCAGACTCGCATTTCTTATAATGTTATGAAATATTTATCATTTAGAAAAATAAACATATCACAAAACATTATTTAAAGTTAATACTATGTAAGTGGTGATGTTTTTCGAAACTGTAATTAAAATTCATCACCGTACTCTAATAGATTTAAATAAAAATAAACTTTTTTTTAAATAAATCACTATAATCACCTATTGTTGAATTATACATAGTATTTTTCGAAGAGGTTTTTAACGATTTTAACGCAGAAAACAATTTAATAAAATGCAATTATTTTTTCTTTTCAATTTAATTATTGTCGGTTTTTTACTTTGTTATGAATGTTGCTGCATATTTTTTATTTTAAAAAAATGAAAATATGAAGTGAAAAAGCATATAGTCTTCAAAACAAAATCTGTTTCCATCACCCATTTTGAAATTAAGAACAATTTTAATTACTGCAGCCAGCCATTTATTCCTCATAAGATGTTTCCAGTAAGGTTTTGTGAATACAATGATTTTAACTTACTTATTCAAAATGGTTCAAAAAATGTGCAAAACACATCCTGTTCTTATAACCAGAGTATATTTAAAATGACGCTCACCCCAATACTCAAGTAGTAGTACAAGTAACCACTCCCCTTTACGTAGGATACCCAAGCAGCCCTGAAGCAAAATTTATTTTTGATATATAGCTTCAAAAGATGACCTTCAATACAAAATTTTTCTGAAGAAGTAATATCTAAGAAAACTGCATACACAAATACAGCAATAAATTGAGGTAAATCCAGAAATTCATTTGCATGGAAACGGTAATTGTTCTAGTATCTAAATTTCTAATTAATAAAAACAGTCATAGTCTCTTTCTATAGGTATCACATCAGGCAATAATGGGAAAAACCTTGAATTGCATTATATTTATTTTTGTTTTTCAAATTATTTTCAGCATACAAAAAAAAAAAGACTACTATATTAATAGTAATAATACTCCAATATAGCTTCAGAAATTTACTTTTTTTCAATATATATGCAATGGAAATTACTAAGCAAGCAAAATAAATCAATAAAGCTTCAGTAAAAATAGGCAATTACGAGACTCGTGAGGTTAACGAATTTCCTAGGTCTAAAAAACCCACGTCAATTAAGGGTTTTGTGGTCTTCACAAAATGTGTTAACTACAAATGTTAGTTTTTAACACAGAACGAGGGAGAAATCTGAAAATTATCGTTTAGAAACACCGTATTTTAGATTACTTTTAAGGTGTCTTGCGTATTATTAAGTCTCTTTCAGTATTATTATTATTAAACTTGTCAGGCTCGGGAGTATGTGGGCAAAGGTTGTGATTAAAGGTTAGATCGAAGAGAACATTTGAGAATTACTGTGCGTGTTATCTGGTTCAATTAAAAATATTTTGAGTCTTTTGAAACTTTTGAATATAACAAGAAATTGTCTAAATATCTGTTTAAAAATCATATTCAAAAACACTCTCGTGTCTTGAAAGAAAAATGCAAAAAGAAAAAAGACAGTGTCTCTGTGAATTTTTTTTTCTTTCAAATACTTCTTGTTGTAATAGATCTTATGAACAATCATATACCTAGAGTCTGTAAATTTAAAAGTGATGATGTTTAAAACACGCATGTATGAATGCAATTTCTTCCATGATTAACTTATATATATATATGTGTGTGTGTGTGTGTGTGTGTGTGTGTGTGTGTGTGTGTGTGTGTGTGTGTGTGTGTGTGTGTGTGTGTGTGTGTGTGTGTGTGTGTGTGTGTGTGTGTGTGTGTGTGTGTGTGTGTGTGTGTGTGTGTGTGTGTGTGTGTGTGTGTGTGTGTGTGTGTGTGTGTGTGTGTGTGTGTGTGTGTGTAGGATATCCCATTTGTAAAAGGTTAGATCATATCCTTTACCGAGGTCGGCAGTTCTAATCAAAACAGTATTCCACATCAACGCCATCTAGCGTCCCTTTTAAAACGCCGACATCAACCTTTTTCGGCAGAGGCCCAGTAACACTCGTCAGAGAAACGTCGTATTTCGCGCGTCAGGGCCGTTCGTCCGCGCCAGGTGGTAAGTCTTAATAGCACCATAATGAGTTCTATTTAATCTCAATTGCCTCCCTTAAAGTAATGTGATCTAACTTTCCTATTCTTCTGAAATATGCCTATCCAACTTTCCTATTCTTTTGAAATATTCCCCATGTAAATACTCCCCTATAATTCATAATAAATTATTTAGTTTTTCAACTAGTTTCTTTCTTAAACTACGTTGTCTATTTTATTTCAAAATTAACTAATACACCCTTAAAACCCCTAGACACCAAGCCATAAAAACCCCGCCATCTGAAGCATTCCACCTTTTGGAAGATTTCGGTTGGATTCCCATACATATATATATATATATATATATATATATATATAAGCCAAATGAGATCACTGCTTCATTTCTTATTTAAATACAAAAGAAAAAATACATTTCATGCCCAATCATTGGTGTCTCTTTCAAAATAATCGCTCTGATAAGGATCAGTAGACACGGCAAAACTTTTGCGTTCTACATACTAAATCCATGACATGGAACAAAACTGGTCATTAATGACTTATGAGTACTTCTAAATATGTTTATCATAAAATCTTTAAAGTGCTCCCTTTCTCCAAACAAACTTCTCTTAAATTTTAAATTTAGGACTATCATATATACTCATGTTCAAATTTAAGGTCACAAACATGTTTTTCGTCATAATTTTAAAATGCCTCCAGTAAAATTGATAGAATTTATATCTTATATGTTTTGAAGAACGGGTAATACAATATCAATCTTCAGTTTAGGAAAAGGTGTTGGTTAGCGTTAGTGTTTGCAAAATTACTGTATTAAGACCATTCAAACAAATGGGAATTTTGCCTTCAGTTTTGTGAACATTTCATTAAAAACAAGGTAGTCTGCTTGCAGTGAGAATGACTTCTCATAATCGTTTAGATTATTCCTTGAGGTGGAGAGCTGATGGCAGGCTTGATGATGACCAGTCTCAAGTCGAGGTTAGTCACAAGTGGCCCGAAAGTGGTCTTTCGGTTATGGAATCAATTCCAAACAAGTAGTACTGTCACCAGGAAGGTCGATGAAAGTTGGGAACTAGTTTGATATCCTGGGTAATGGCGCCAAGCAGTGCTTCTTGTTGCTGGAATGGAATCCAATATGGTGGCTTAGCGGTAATTTAATGATACACAATAACTTTAAAGAATTGTTTTGAAATACATTAAAATGTATTTCAAATGAAGGATATAGGAAGAGATTGAGAATAACCTAGATCAATCAATAAATAATAAATATCAATATAATATATGTAATAAAAAGTAACATGTACTAATAATAGTATTATAAAAGCAGCATATAATAATCTTATAATAAAATTTTATCGTAATTGTATATAATACTCATATAGCATAATTTAATAACAATTATTATATATAATAATCATATCATATAATTTAATAGTAATTATAAAAAAGAATAATCATCGCGTATTGAAAAAAAATAAAAATAAAGCATAAGAATACTCGTATTACATAATTATAAATAACATCATAATAATTATAAATAAATAACATAAGAATAGCTATAAATAAATAAAAAAAAGTTATAAATAAATAACATAATAATAATGAAAAATAAATAACAGTTATAGTTATAAATAAATAATATTAATTATAAATAAATAGCAAAAAGTGTAATAATATTTATAAATAAATATTAAAAGAAACAATTATAAAAAACGAATATTATATTATTATTACATATAGTAATAATTGCATTTTTATATGACATTATTAATAAAATAGTTACGTAATATATATTAAAATTAATAATGAATATCAATTACAAATCACTGAAAGCTTGCAATATAAAACTTGCACAGCAAGTTCCTTCAACGAATTTCATCGAACAAAGAAAAAGAACTTAAAAAAAAGAAGCATTTTTAAAACGTAAAATAAACCGAAAATAAACAATTTATAGCGTTAATTTTAAGTAAAACACTTATTCTTTTAAGAGAAAAATATTCCAGTACTCACTCATATTAGAAATATCCATATTCGAAAACAGCACAAAATAAAACAGAAGACGGAAAAAATAGAACAATTACACTGAAAATGATTAAATTTTTAAAGAAATCGTATTAAAATCGTCTGAACTTAATTAGGTTGGCACGGGAAAAAAACAATAAAAGTTATTTCTAATATACGTTATCCCCTTGGCAACCACATCGACAGACGATAAAAATTTCAAGGTAACCATATATTGTAATGTTACTGCCCATCTTGGCGAACATAAACAACAACTTGGCGCTATTACCCCGGATATCAAACTAGCACCGAAAGTTGCCACAGAGCATCGACATCTGCACAGGATCGCTACTTGGCACTAAGCGCAACGGCTCCTTAGCTTGTTCGTTACCTTGCTGCTGTGTCTGGAAAAATTTACAGGCAAACAGTCTATAGACGTCTTGCAGAGACTGGCTTTTACGCCCGGCATCCAGTCTGATGCGTCCCTTTGACTACATCCAGCAGGAAAACCGGATATTGTGGAGCTGAAAATATCAGTCGTGGACACCACAAGAATGGTGTCATTTTCTTTTTAGTGATGAATCGAAATGTACCAGACAAAGTAAATCTCGTCGTCTTCACTTGGAGCGGAAATGGAGCTCGCTTTCATCTCTCCTATGTAACAAAAATCGACAGATTTGATGACAAAAGAATTCTTGTGTGTGGTGGCATAATATTGGGCAGTCGTACGCTACTGTACGTTTTCGATGCGGGTACTGTCAACTTGCAGCTCTATAAGGATAAAATCCTGGAAGCCTATGTGAAGTTCTTCTGGGTGCTACGGGCCCGGACTACAATAATGCGCGGCCACACATATAGTTGATGGATTTCATGAAGGAACGTATATTCGCCGTATGGATTGACCCTCGAGGTCGATCACATTTCTGTTGAATACGTTTGAGATGGTCTGGGAAAAGCCATTTCTCAGGGTAGAACCCTTCCCAGGACCCGCCCCGGAATTAAAAGTACCAGTTTTTGAAAAATGGGCTTTCTTGCCACAAATACATACTGACACTCTCATAAACAGTATGGCAACTCATTGTGAGGCTTGTATAGCAGTTCTCAGTGGTCACACTCCATATTAGACAGACTTTTCCCAAGGTAAATGCTTCATCTCTGATTCATGAATTCACACTTTTTGATAAGACTTGTATCTTAATTTACAATTAAATCTTTTCCATGTTGTTATGTTATTTATTCTTCCTGACATTGTAATATGTTTCTGTGCCAAATTTCGTAGCAACAGAGTAAATAGTTCATCAGCTTTCACAAATTTTATGCTTGTGACCTTAATTTTGAACATGAGTGTAATACAGCTTGTAGACATATTTATTATTATTATTTATATTATATTTAAGTGACTTAATAATTAAGAAGAGAGAGTATATTATACACATTATATCATCATAAAACGTGTGAATATATATTTAAGCTTTCTGTTACTTTTTCTGCTTTTTTTACACAGGTTTCTAGTTTAAAAAATTTTAAAACATCGTTCTTTTGCTGTATCTGCCTGTGTTAATCTGAATTTTCAACAGAGAATATAATTAAGACAATATCATTCCCATTTCACCGACGACCACTTAGAATCCAGTGCAGGAGTAGTATTTAGTAATTATATATCAAGATTGGGGAGGAAAGTTTGCAGATTAAGTCTTCTACTGAGACTATAACTACGAGAACTAACTTTAAATGAAAATGATTTATTTCTTAATATATTTTGTGAATGGTTTGATAATAAATGAATCATTTGATATTATTAAATTTATGTGTATAATTATTATGTTTGTTTCTTGCATTTTGCTTAAAACGTAGTTTTAAATGAGTAAGTTTTTTTATTGTAGTTATGTAGGTAAGTACATAACTACAGTATTAGTGTTCTGTATTTATTACTATTATAATATAAATATTGTTGAGCTTTTTTAGCTCACCACACCAACGTCACTGGGTGGACCGCAACACCTTGAAAAACTTAAAAGTAGACTGTACCATTTAAACGCTCCTCACCCCTGGTGTAAGCAATATGATTTGTTCTATTTTTGAGGGCCTATATATAAATATTCTCTTAAAATTATTTTAACTTTAAAATGAAATATCTAGTCTACTTTGTTTGTTTTCAGAAAATTTTATTTTTGAAACATTAGTCATAAAAAAAAAGTTATTATGGAATGTTTAAAAGTGTTCTGCTGTCATATGTCAAATTTAGGAATCTGGCAATTTTGTTTTGAAGTTGTTGACAAAACTTTCCATAGGTAGTGCGTTGCCGTCATCCAAACGAGTAATTTCCTGTCTTGATAGTGTCTTGTATATCATTGTTTACATTTAACATCTCATGATTTTATTTTACATATCATTTTCACCATGGGTTTACTGCCACTAGAATACACGGACTGCTTGACAGATACTCCTCATTACCGAGAGAATCTTCGTGCTCATGAAAAAGAATTAGAACGGACAAGTCAAGCCATCAAAGGTTTAATCAAGGAGGTCAAAGATCTTTTGGCAGCCGCTAAAAGTAAGGTTAATTTTAAACGAAAAATATTTTTTTCGTCTGTTTCGAGTGCTGTTAATTTATTATTTAAACCACATTGTGCATGACTTATCCTTTGGCAAAGAGTTTCGAATATAGAAATATGCATATATATATAATAACGTACCAAAATCGAAGGGTTTTTTTTTAAAAAAATTAACTATGCTAAAACTTTTTGGAACATTTACTGAAATATGCTTCTGTATTTGTACCTGCATTTTTTTAATGTTTTAGAAAATTTAAATATTGCCTTTTTGGAAATGGGTAACATTATTATGGCTAAATGCTACTATTTAACCATTGAGTTATAGTTTTCGATCATATTGATTTTCATTTAAAGTGAATGATCCACTGTTCTACTAATTAAATTATTTATTGTTGAGTGAGGATGCTATTGTATCAATGATATTTGTATAAGATTCCCTACTTTTCCACTAACCTTTTTATCCCAACTTCTTGGAATAATAGAAGTTAAATTAATAAGTGAAATGCAGATAGATAAGGAAAATAAAATTGAGGTCTAAAAACTTAGTATTTAAAATTCCACCAAAACTTTTTCACATGCGAAGAAGTTCTACAGTAAATTACAATTGGAAAACTATCACTAACAAATCTATATAACATAAGTAAATAATTTTCTAATTATTTTTTATAATGATTTATAATGCTTACCAAAGTAAACTTTATTCTCACTTTTTTGTACATATTTTACTTTTTAAATAGAAACATACTTTTGATGGTTTCAGATTTGGATTTCTTAACGGATAACATATTTTAACATTTCTTTTCTCCCTAAAGTATCCCATAGTTATTAAATTTGAGTTTTTTCGTGTTTTGGTTAATATTGTGGAAGCCCTATATTTGTATATTTTATGAATCTAAAGATAAGAAAAATTTATCTTAATTTTTTTTTTCAGTTTGGTGTTATATTTCTTAGCCATTTAATAAACTTATTCTATTAATACATTTATTTGTCAAATTGGTATGAATATTTATTCATAGAATAACTGGATTCAAAGTTTTATGTATGCTTATATTAAGCAAGTTGATTTATATACTTTCTATCTGTTAAAATAGTTGAATGTACTTAAAAAAGTTATGTAATTGACCCATAGTTATCAGTACTACATTTATAACAATAACTTTTCTGAATTATATATTAGCAGGTTTCTATAGCATATGATCTATTTAAATTCTTTAATGAATTAATTCATTTTTACTGATGATTTTAATTCTTTTATTAAAATTTATTAAGGTGTTTTGTAACACTGAATGTAAGTTGATGAAAGCTGTTATTCTGTTAACTTATTTGCATTATGTTTTGTAGTCTTATTGCAGAATCATGTTAAAAGGTACTTTTTTTGTTACTAAGTTGTTTTTTTTTTACATTTTAAGGGCTGCCTGGTTCACATATTTAAAGATAGAATCCAGCTTTTTATGTGCATGTATATTTATATAAATTCAGATGTGAAAATTTTTCCTTCATATTTTATACATAAAAAAAAATAGGTGTTTATGAATTTTTATCTTCTCTATTTGAACATTTTGTCTATGAACACAACTTTTTTTTATCATGCTGCATTAACTGTGCAATATATTTGTTAGAAATTTGTATAAATTTTTCGCATGTTAAAGGGTCAAATATATCTTTCTTTATATGTTGCTCTTTGTTTTTTGTGGTAACCCTTCATTTGTAATCTGCCATCTGAAAGTTTTCTTGTTACCTTAAAGATGTCTCCTGCTCTCCCTTTATGATTATAAAAGTTTTCTTATTGTTTCTCTAAACCAGCTATACTCTCAACCGTTTTTTTCACACGTACATGGCAGCTATTTCTCATGATCACAACTTAAGGATTAATTAAAAAAGGTTATAAGTCCCAGTATTTATTAAACAAAAAAACAACCCAAACTTTGTAGGAACTTTTTTATATCAATCTAAATTTGGGGATCTAGTCAAAACTCCCCTCGGGGGGCTCACCTTTTTTAGGTGAATTTTCCCGCCCCGGGTCCCCTAGGATTTTTTTCCTTTTAAAGGGTTTACTGTTTTTGTTAAATGGGTATCATGCCCCCGGGACCCAGAGATCCTTCTTTTTTTAACTCCTTGTCATAAAATTTTAAACTTTTTTTCTTTTTCCCCCTAGACCACTAGTTCAAGATGTACTTTTTTACAAAATATAAATTTTCTAAGAGAAAATTTACAATTATCTACTAACATATTTTCCTTTATTCTGCCTCTGCTAATTTAATTTCTTTTTTTCGATATTTTGAAGGTTTATTTGTTTTGAAAAACCCCTTTTATCCAACCCGCCCCTTTTTCCCTGTGGGCCCCCTAAGGGGGAAAATGGTGTCCTGGGGAAAACCTTTTTGGGTCACGCTTAGACGGGGGGGAGTAGTGAGCCCGCTTTCCCGTCAATGGCTGGTAGTTTCTTGGTCCCAGAAGAACACTGCTGTAGGGTTAGTTGCAGATAAGGGGGGCGGGTTTACCCGTGGGTCCTCACCCGGACTGTATCACTTTTTCTGGGTTACTTGAGGCCCGCTGGTTTTTCCAGATGCGGCACCTGCCTCCCCTTTGTTGGGCTCCGGGTGGGTGGAGGCACACCGGGGTTAGTTTTCCAGTTTAGGGACCAAAAGCCGGTTTGGCCTTTAAATTTTTCCAACTTAACTTACAAATTGCCCAATACAAATTTTTTTCTTTTTCTGAATAATGAAATGTCTTAAAAACACCTTTTTTTGAAAACCCCCCGGGGGAAAAGGGGGGAACTAAATCGTTTTAAAAAAATTTAAAATCAGGGGATCTCAATTGAAACACTCTTGCAACAAACTAAGCTTTCCTTCCCCCGGAAAACGTTTTTTAAACCCCTTTAAAAAAGCCCAAATCTAAAAATTTGTGGTGTCATTTTTTAAACCCGACCTGTTGACCACTCCCGAACCGAAAACCTTGATGGATTTTTCTGAACAGGGTGTCATTCAGGTCAGAAGAAAAAACAATTAAAAAAAAATGCATCAATAATTCCACTAAACATATAATTTTTAACTTTTAATAGCCCCAAACTACTGACAGCAATAAAAAGCCGGCTACCTTAACTGTAAAATTTGCCGCATAATTCGAATCCTCTCGCTGTTTTCAAATGCCAGAGGTTCGGACACTCACACTTCCTTCCACGGTCAACTTACTTGCTCTAGATGTGCATCTGTTGGACATGCTTCCACAGATTGCATTCTAGAGCTGTAATGTATTAACTGCTCTCAAGCCCATTCTGCCGATTCAAAACTCTGCCCCAAGTGGAGAACTGAAAAAGAAATTCAAGTAATCAAAACCAATAAAAATATCTCATATCCTGAAGCCCAAAAATTAATAGTCCCACAAATATCTCAAACATATGCCCAAGCTACCAAATCCTCAACTACAACCACAACAACCCAAACTGATGAGAGCATTACAAAAATAGTATGCCCTCCTTGGAAATTATTACAACCTTTAACATCCGTTCCGAAACCATCAATTCCTTCCAAAATTCCCACGGTTACCAAAGCATCTACATCAACTCTGGCACAACTCTTACCATCCGCATCTCCTGCGGCAGCTACATCATCAGAATCTCAACCACCTGTTCCTTTTGTTGTTACTACTTCCTCTACATCTAATAGTTTAATTACATCTACAAAAACAATGTTGACTGCCTTATCAAATGAAACGCATCCCTCTGCTCTAGAAACTACTACATCCAAAAGTATACCTTCTAGTATTACATCCCCTGTATCCCAAGCTTCAAAACAAAAATCTCGAAGAAAAAGACAAAATCCTAAAACTATATGTAACGTTGCAGCACCCACTATTAAACCAAAAATAGAAATTAAAATGGCACCCCATAAACTGAAAAAAAGTTCACCTATTGAAGACACCGACGATGAAGACATGATTGTATATGAAATGGAAGAATTAGAAACACCGAAAGAGAAATATGATAAATATTTCTTATCGGAAGAATATTGGAAGAATGAGACTTGGAGACATGAGGGGTTTCTACACGTGATGACTCCAACCCGTGTTAGAAACAGCCAGAAGTAGTTTTATTTTTTGCTTTCAGAAAACATTTTTCACCAAACTGGACAAAATTTTAATATAAATTTTTACATTTTAAGCTGTCAAATCTAATTTTAAACTTGGTTTTCTTATGATGTCTTCCTTTTAACAACTGGATTGTTATCTTTTATTTTGTACTTTTACTTTTAATATTTAATAGTATATATGCTTGCATGTAGGCATGCATGTATATATATACATGTGCGGATGTAATTTTATGTACTTTAAAAAAAAAATTCTTTTCCAACGAGTGTTTGGCGCAGCTTAGCCAAAATTGGCTCTTGCGCCATAAAACCCTACATTCACTCACTCAGTCATAACTGCTACATGCTATTCTTAAAATAACATTTGGATGAGAATCAGTAAGCTTGTTTTTATGTTATTTGCATATTTCATTTTGAAATATAAACTGCTCTTTTGATATCTTGATGTGAATTTCATAAGTAAAAATCTGGAGTCAAATTTGTAGTCTTGTTATTGTTCAGGCACTATTTTCTAAAAATTTTCACATCTCTTCCTCCCTCCTTTTATTAAAAATTAATTTCCAGGTGGATATTCTACTTATCAATAAGTTGATCAAATAGCTCTGCATAATTATATCCCAATACACAGTGGCAGCATAATGGAGAATATTAAGGCCTCTCTGCAAAGTCAGGTTTGGTGCTCCAAGCCGGATCTTACAAAGGATTGCAAAACCATTTCATCAAGCTTTGGGCCCCTTAGAATCCTGCCTCTGCCCCACAATGTAGGGATGTATGTTACACCACTGCCAGAACACCAGCTAGTTTTGATATTGCTGGCTCATAAAGTGCCAAGGATTTTCTACTGACAGGAGCACATGTTTTTGATTTTCCTTGAATCCTGAAATCTACTTTTGATTCTTTGGATAGTGCAGTTATATAATTTCAAATATTTGCATAGTTTTATGGAGAAATATCTATACCATCCTGATTAACTTTTGTCATGTTTGGAAAATTGTGCAATGTTTGATTTTGTATATCTTCATAATAAAAATCTTTAATTTTTCTTCAAAACCAAATATTTCATTCACTGTCAGTGTAATTATTTTATCTTCACTCCTTAAATCACTATTAATCCTCTCGCTGCATCATTATTTTATCAAAGTAGGTTAAAAACAATTATGTAATTTTTTTATTAGGTATTTCAAATCTACATATTAAATCTGTATTTTCGAGTTAAAATATACAAAAAAATTTTTGTGAAAGAGTTTTTCTTTTAAAATATAAAATTAACTCATAAAAATAAAACATAAACAGGAACTGCATGGTTTGCACAGCTAAATAATCAGAACAAATGCATCCTTGCAGAAATCATGAGTTGTGCAAATTTTGCTACATCTACATTGCCCATGGAAATCGCAGGATGTACTGTGAGATGGTTAAGACTGTTGAGCTTCTGTGTAATGCCATACTGAAAAACCTAAACATACCACCTTCCATCATTTTTTAGTACACTGTAAATTTTATTGTTGTATGCTAAAAGCAACATTATTTCTTCTCATAATGAAAGAAAATCTGCACTAATCCTATACTAAATCTGCACACTACATATGTAAAACAACATTGCTTTATTGACTCCTCACTTCATCCAAAAGGTTTTTGAATTTCCAGTAGTTCATTTCTTGTGCTCAGATATAATTTACTATAGAATGAGCAATACAGCTAAATTTCTTGTTAAATAATGTAACAAAATGATATTAAATTTTTGGTAAATTATATTTCTGTTTCAGCAGAGGAATAAATCCATTTTCAGATCCATTCATTGAAAACAACTATCAGTACAAACTAAAAAAAAATTGTTTTATATATTTATTGTTCCACTCTAGAAAAGTGTTAAATAATTTCAAAATAGTGTTAAATATTTTCAAAGGGTTTGGCCCTTTGGAAAATTTTTAAAAAATCTTTGCATATTGACTTTTGTTCAGTGTATTTAACAAAAACCAAGCACTGATACTGAAATATTCATGCTGGAGTCAAAAAGCCAAGCTAAAACTTGCAGTTTTTTCAGTATCGGCTTTTGCTGATTTGCTGAACTATATTTATTTTGCAGCCAGCTTCTCAATGGTCTTGAAATTATCTGCTTTCCCCAGATATTTTTTGCTCGTAAGATGCTTTTGACATGAAAGATATTTAAAAATTAGAATGTCATGCATAAAATAGCCTCTAATTCACTGTTACACTAGCATTTACAATTGTAAAAAGTTCTCTCATGATTTGCATCCATTTGTAACATCAAAATAAATTGATAAATTTTCAAAATGTTTTTAAATTAGTGTATTTCTTAATGCCATGTTCCATGGCCGGTCCATGCATAAAAGCTTGGTCTATTACAGGTTTAGTATAGCTGTACTACATGAAACCCTTGGCACGAATTATTTTGGTTGGCAATAATTGTGCCATCTTGCTAACCCTACTTTGATGCACTAAATATGGTAAACCTAACTATTTCTGGAATTTTCGTATTTTGTGTGGGGCATTTAATTTGCTTTTTTGTTGTTGGGCACTGGGCGGGAAAGTGGCCCGGGTTGTGAGTGAATATACCTTAGAATTTTTTACTTTGTTGAATGCGAAAGAATTGATTGATTGAATGGTGTGTGAAGGAGGGACTGATTGCTTCGAATAATGAATGCCCTAAATGTAATGAGCAAATGGGATTATACGAATGAAAGAGAATTGTTTTGGATGGATTTAAATGGAGATGTTGACATATATGGCGGCGCTCCCACGATCATTCGCTTAGCAATGAGGCCTTCAAGGCTTTTTTAAAATCTGCTGTTACGCTGTACACTCCACTTGAGAAAGATCAGCAGTAAGAAAGTAAGTGCTGTTTTTTTAATTTTTATCTTAAATATATTTGATTAATTTCTGTATTGTTTACGTATATTTTAATTACGCATCCACCTTGTCCCACTATATTCACTTGCCGCCATTGTTATTTGCTTTAGCGCCATCTCGTTCTGACTTGGCGCTTTTTTCGGTTTGTCGCCAAGGGTGTGGGCTCTCCTAGGATTTTACCCTTTAAGATGGGACCATACATTACACAAATCTTAACTTATGATTGTTGACAGTTGCCCATTGTGCAAACCTACCTTTATGATGGAAAATAAAAAGGTTTTGAATTTATATGTAATGTATTTCAAAAAAGAAATACAGGATATGGATTCTAACCTAAATTCAAGTTATAAAATTTGACATTGCTGCTTTCAGTTCTGTATACTGTTTAAAGCATATACTCATCTGTGTTACCAGAAAAATAGAAACTACACCATCACAACTGATATTAATCGAAACTGAATTATCGTTCTCTTGAGAAAATAATTCTTTCAGTTATAAGATGTATAGAATTTAAAATATTATTTCTGTTCAAAAGTAAGTACTATTTAGTAATTAGTGTTTTAGATTGCTGAATCTTTTTTCCTTAATGATGGAAGTATTAAATTGTTGAGTAAAGTCTTTTTTTCCTGTTTTATTTCTTCAGTAAAATGAGGCCTTTCTCCTGAGAATGCCTACCTTACTACTTTTAAATCCTTTTAATTAGATCTAAAATATGACCAAAATTATTGCATTTTTATAGATTAGAATTATTGTTAATTAAAAGCATCCTGTAGAGTTTTAAAAATATTGTCGGAAATACGCGTATATTTTATTAAATGTTGCAATTATAGTAAGTTTAAATAATTCTTTTTGTCTTTTATTTTAGCATTGTCAAAAGTACAAAGAAGTTTAGCATCCACATTGATGAATTTTCAGCTTGATTGCATAGGATCCAGCCAAACTGATGATGAAATTATTATAGGTTAGCATTACTGACATTGTGTCTATGCTATGAATTCAAATCAGATGATAAATGTTTATTAGTAGTTTTGTTAGTTTTAACTTTTTAATTCAACAATGCACCATCATTTGTTTAATATTTTCCGCTATTAGTAATGTTTTGTTTATCTTGTTATTTACTTGTACAGTAAAATTTTATGTGTTTTCCTTTCATGAGCTTTTTTTTAGTAACAGTTACCATCTATGTATTTTATTTTAACATTTACTTTTGAAATAAAATTATTTAATTTGTGTTGTAACTTACACAAATTTTAAATCTTACTTTTAACTATTTTATAATATATAAACTTAAAATAATGTTGTGTTGTTGGCTTGATTATTTTTTAATTTAATTCAGCTTGAAATTAATTTATGAATCTCTTAAAGCATTGACAAAAAAAATTTTAAGCGATATAAATTTCCTACAAGATTGTAAAATGGCAAATTTGTACTTAAAAAAAGATTGCAAATTGTTGTTATTGCAAAAAAATAAAATCTATTTTCCAGTTTCTGAATAAGGGACAATTGATCATCCTTTTTTCCTCCCTTCTTTCTGCCCATATAAAATGTTTGTCAATCAGTTGCCATGCGATGCTTTCAAGCTTGTAATTGCTTACAGAAGAAAAAAATGAAAAGAGATGTTGCATTTGAAAAAGTCTTAACTTAAATGCTGTTTTAATTTTAAAATTAGTTGAATCATTTTTTTCTCTTGAATGATTAATTAATGTTTAATATTAATTTATTTGTTGTGACTTATCATATTTAGTACTGTATAATGTAACAAGAATGTTGTATATATATTTTTTCAGCTGGTTCATTAAAAGAGTTTGGAAGACTACTTTGTGTAATTGAAGATGAAAGAGACAGAATGGTAAATATTCTGTTCTAACATTCATTTTTCTGTTAATTCAAGATTTGCCCTATTTATTTACTTCAATTTTGTCAATTGCCTTGAAGTTATGTGATAAATTATAATTAAGCCATAAAAGTTTTATAAATATTTCTTAAAACATGATTAAAAGACAGGAGAAAAGTGAATGGGTGAAGAGCTATATATTGCTAGTTGACCTTTTAAAATTGATATGAAAAAAAAAATTCAGCATCTGTAGGGGAATAGTATAGCCTGGAGTTAAAAATCCTGAGTTAATAGCTGTAAATGTGACAAATTTGAGAGACGAATCCAATAAAAATTCCTATGTTTGATAAAATAGTAATTGCTGCATATGAAGTTCAGTGAACTTCAAGTAGCATGGTTTGAATTTAATTAGTTAAATAGCAGCTCAAGTGTTATAAAGACACAGTTTTGTTGCTTCAATGTATTGTTAATTTTTATAAAATTAACAGGTAGTATATTGAGTTACTGGCTTTTAAACAAAGAATGGTGTAGGCTTTGCAATTTACTTAAAAATAAAGTAAAAGTATGAAGGACCTTTTGCTCACTTTTTGTAAGTACTATTGATTTGTAGAGGTTACTCTTTTAAAATAACTTCTTTTTTGTTGCTTAAAGCAGATGTGGGTTTGGCTTAAGGGCCACTTCATAGAAGTTGAGGATTCTGAAGCACCATCCCTTTTTAAGATGATTACATTCATTTGTTGACTTAACATCTCAGAAAAATTGTTTGCAAAATGCAAGACATTTTTCCAAAAAATCAATAATATAAGTTAAATAAAATAGTGGCAGCTTTATTCAGTTTATTTATTGTACTAATTTTATATCTAAAGGTGCAAGCGCATTTAATTTTAGAATCAGTTTAATGACACAAATGTACCCTATCACACTTTTTTGCAATTTTTTTTTTAATCTGAAATATTACTTATTAAAATTCTCATTACAATTTGCAGGTTTATGTCAACCAACTAACATCTTTATTTACTCTTGTTGATCTTCATGCAAGAAAATTTTACTCACAAATATATGTTGACCTAATCTCTATATTTGATTTTCTGTCTTGGCAGGCTGCAAAAATACTTTTTGCAGGCTGCTGTTTGCCTAACCCTAGCTTAAAGTATGTGTAATTTAGTACAATAATTGCTAGACATTTTTTAAGTATTTTTTTTTTCTTTCTCATAGAAGTTCTAATATTTTATGGCTATACTTTAAAACACAAATGAATGTAACCTGAAAAGAAAGATTCATTGGAAGAAAAAGTATCAATATTTTGTATAAATGTTTCTTTTCATTTATGAATGTGTGTACCTTAATCATTGTTACTTTTATGTATTTTCACACATATAATTTTGTTTGAACTACAGTAGGGATATATAGGTATTCGACAACTCAAAGTATATATATGCATTGTGATTCATGAGAATTAATGAATATATATTATACATCTTGTAATTCATGAGAATTCATAATTCACAGCTATATTAAAGAGTAGTTATACTATGCTATTGATTGACAACCTCCATGATAGATGCAATGTCTTCCTTTTTAAAAAAATGCCTGAGATCAGTGTACACTCTAAGAAATAGAAATCAATGCACTATGAAGGAGTTGTCCTATGTGACCAAAATTGTGTGTGTGTGTGGTGGATGGGAGGAACACATGCACAGGGAAAACTATTGTAATTCCAAGGTAATGAATGATTTATTCCAGACATTGATCATTCCAAATTGAAGTGGACTGGATTAGTTAAGACAGTCTGTACAAAAATGTGTCTAAATGATCGTATGTGTTTTTGGAAATATCTGTGGCAACATAGGGTCTGACTTTTAGTATCACATGCCTTGCAAACCCACTTTTGCTTTTTTTTTTTAAATTTAAACTTTAAACTTTTCTGTTGTTTCAGTCACCCAACCCACAATAAACATTTAAACATTGCCTAGCCACTTTTTTCTACATAGTTTCAACTTTTCTCATTTCTTAAATTGTTTTCCAGTAATATCTTGGCTATCTAGAAAAAAATTCACTGATATCTCAAAGCCAAAATATTTTGAAGCTCATTTCGTAAACATTTTTAATCATCTTTTGTATGTTCTTTTATTTCTGCTTAAAAACATTCTCAAGAAAAACTTTCTAGTGAGATACTTTTTAACATAAATCTATTCTCCAAATATATTTATGCATTTCAATTTATTACATGGTATGTAATTTCATTTCGTTTCAGCTGGACAGAGCAGAGGAAACATTAATTGTCCCTATAGAAAATTTTAGGAAGGAAAATATTGGAGCTGCTAAGGTAATTTTTTTGCATTCTTATTTGATTTGGGTATATATTTAAATTAAAGAATTGTTTTAAGGCTCTCTGAAAATAGTTAAAAATTAAAAGTAATTCATAAAAATACTTAGTCATGCATGGCAACTTTTACACTTAGAATGCAAAATTAATGCTTTTTCGCTTAGATCGTTCATTTTTACTTATTTTCATAGAATTTCCATCATCCTTTGATATTTTCTTCAATACGGCTTATTTATCATTTTATATTAACAACCAGAAAACAAATAGATGAAAACTGTTGCCATTAAATTTTTATAAAATTCATGTTCTTCCTTCTGTATATTGTACTTCATTAGTCATTGATTCCTAACTGATTTGTAGGAGCAGTTTTGTTAAGCAAAACATTTTTTTTTCCCTCTAGCATCTTTCTAGAACTCAGATAATTTTGTACTTTGCAGACGTTTGTATTCTTTACCCTTCATATAACTGTTCTGCTTAGCAGTGGCCACGGTAGCTTAGTGGTGAAGGTAACGAACTCGTGGCCACCGTATCATATGATTGAGCCTTGTACTGCTGAAGACCCATCGTGTAAGGGGGCGATGCACGTTAAGTCTGTTGAAGTACAAATGTCTTCCCGTTGGTGTGGAGGTTAGGAGTGGTGGTGCCAACTCAGGTGTCGTCTTTATCACTTGACCATGGTTCAAAATTATGAGGTCCATCGCCAAAGCCCTCGAGTAGCTAAATAGTGCAACATTAATATTTACTCACTCTTCTTAGCATGTTGTCTAACAAGTTTAAAATATATTTTCAAGCATAAAGAATGTCATAAAGGAAATTTGATTGTATTAATACATCAAAAAGAAAAAATATGTGTTTTCTGACAAATTGAACTGAAGGCCAATATATTACCCATCATGGGAAAACACCAAAGCGCTTTGCAAATAAATCAAGTAACTTGTGTTCAAAAGTGGATCGGTTTTTCTAAGATAATGGTCACTCAAATATAAGGGTTTTGAAGTACTGTTTGTATTTTTCCTTGTAGAAAGTAATATATGCTTCACTGTATCCGATGATCCTTTTTTGAAAAATATTACTTAAGTCTGATACTGCCAGAAAGAATGGATGTGGAAGGACTAAAACACTTGCACTGTGATTAGTGAACTAGCTTTTATTCATAGACTATATGATATAATTTGATATGATTATATATCAAATCAGCAGCATCTGATAGCAGTAGTGGTAGAAACTGCAGAGTATATTTCATTGTAGTCACTAGTTTTGATCTTGCAAAAAATATTTAATTCAAAGTGATCTTTTTGCAATTCCAAATTTGATTTGAATTTTCTTTTATTCTGCACCAAACTTAAGTAATGACTGCTATCTGTTTATGATGAGCAGTGCAATACAGTTCAGAAACAATAAAAGCTTCAGTGTTTTTTAACAGCATGAAATGCTGTGACATCACCAATCAAGAACAAGAAATCAAATAGTCTCCACACTTGTCTTTAGCATTACATAAAAAGGGCAAGTTGGGGAACCTACTAAACTGAATTTGTACAGATGCTTAGTGAGGTAGTCATTTCCAGTTTTAATTCTTTAGTTAGTGACAATGACAGGTCTTGACAAATCACTAAGAATGGAAATTTCCATTAAGAAACTTCAAATCTTCCCTCTCACAGAGTCCCAAATCTCTCGAAAATGAGCCTTAAACCTAGCATTAATGATTCTTTTAGCACTTTGATAACAAATAGAAGGATCAGGTTGGGGAACATCAGAGAGAGCCCTGGCCAGAACATCAGCAAACCCATTACCCATAATTCCACAATGGCTTGGAACCACAAGAGGGTGGCATTGCGACCACTATCCATCAAAGAATCAATTACAGAATAACTAAGTACATGTACATTCCTTATACAATGTACATTACATTGAATAGTGGTCTGTGAATTATTAATTATCACTATTTTCTGATCCTCTCTTTTAGTGTTTCCAGTCTAAGCTATTTAGACAGCTGCCACTTCAGCATGATAGTTGGTACAATTATCATCAACAGCCCTCCTAAAGCTAAAGTGCCAAGAGGATTATTCCATTGCAGAAAATATTAGCCAACTCACATTATGGATGAATTTTAAAAATGTGGGATACTCTTTGAGTATTTAGTTTCATTTATATGGCTGGTAATTCTGCATTTATGAAAGGGGGAAATGAGGCTGTTACCTATTTAAGGGTGGAATCAGAACTTAATTACAGATTGGTTATTCATGTCATTGAATACATTTTGCATCAGAAAAGAATGCTTCTTTACCTTTAAGGTTGATGAAGTGCTCATAAATATAAAACCTATAAAGCTTTTAAAGTTTGTGCATTCATGCTCTGGATGGTTATTGGTTGGTCCAAGTCTGAATCTCAACTTCTAACTTGGTCATTAACTTCTGTATGTGTAATATTTTGCAAACATAAACTAAAAGTTCAGTTATTTCGTTGTAATGCATATTACATCTACCTGTCTGTGTATTTTGTAGGAAGCTTTTGGATTGTATTTTGTAGAAATCATTTCATTCAATTGTTGTTCAATAATGTTTTTCTTACAGGAAGGCAAAAAGAAATTTGAAAAAGAAACTGCAAAGTTCTGCCAATCCTTGGAACGTCATTTAAATCTATCCATGAAAAAAAGTGAAAACCATCTTTTAGAAGTAGGTTTATTACTTTTCTTGAAGTGTGTGTGTGTTCAAAAAATTATATTTATTTCAATCATTAGCATGTAAATTGATTTGGCTACTTTATACATAAATATATTACTATGATATATATTTTTTTACAATATTTTGCCTGCTTAGAAGCTTTGCTCATTAGCATGTATATAATTTTAGTGATAAATTCAATTATATGTATTTGAATTATATTGGGCAAAAGATTTACATTTTAGTTAACTATGATGATATAGTCATCGCCGAAAAATGAAGAGGCTTGTTCTTGATCACATCATTTATGTTGAACATCATGAGAGTTAATTGAGCATGCTCCTTGTACAAATGCCAAAGTACAAGGAAATTATTCAAATATCAAGTTTTTATATACAGGGGAAAATGTATTATAAAAATTACAGTCACGTGTTCAGGCTAAGGGAATAATCAGCTATTTACAGGAATTGCTTAGAGAATATTAATCCCGTTTAGTCAGGCACATGAAAACAATTAATGATCTTGTATTTCGTGGAATTGCCAATACTCAAACTCAGTGGCGTAACAGCCCATTAGGGCCAGGGCCTACTGTGCCCATCCCAGTATACGTGACCATTGGGCACTCAGGTGCATGAGCAGATGTCCCGATCAGGCTTGTCAGTCTGAAATGAGACCCCCAGTGTTTAAGTTCCCAAGTAAGCTTGGTACTCATTTATCGACCCACTGCAGTAGGGATGAAAGGCTAAGTCAACTTTGCCCAGTCCAGGAATAGGAATTGCCAATATATGAAAAATTCAAGATCTAAAGAATCAGTAATAAATATACCAACATAATGGTTTTAATGCTTTAGAAATGGATAAAATGTGATGCATTACAAAATAGGGTATTAGAATTTATGAATTAGATTTTATAAATAAAGGAGATTCAAATTTTGAGTAGATATCAATTTAAGTTATTACATATTTATATATTTGCATACTGTTTTTTTGTAATGACAACTTTTTGTCTCTGTATAACTGAATTTGGACCTTACGTTATCAAGTTCCATTCTAATTCTTAGAGTTGTAGATCTCTAAATAAGACTGGCTTCCAAAAATTGCACAGATACTTTTACTTTTTAAAAACATATTTAAAATTGAGGGGCTTAGAATGGGTGCGAATATAGTATAGATGGCAGTATGTAAATATTGTCACCTATCATGTGTGATTGGCCAGACATGTGTGACTTAGCCAATGGTTGAAAATGCTATTTTTCTAAATTATTTCAGAGGGGATATACATTTGAATTCTGATACTAAGTCTTTGTAAAGTTCACAAAAATGATTTTTCATTATATTCGTGTTTCTAGGGCTAAAAGAAAACAAATGGTAGATTGTGAGCTCTGTCATGCTGTCTGATGCATTAAAGTAGGATAGACAAACAAAAGAGTTTTCTTTAGTGTTGATTATTCCATAATTTCTCTATTGTGCAAACAAGTCAAGTTATTATCAGGAGACCAGTTGCCCATCATAATCCCTTCATCTGATAATTAGTATATTGCTGTAGTAGTCAAGCAGAATTAACGAGCAGCTTTCAACTGTTACGTTGATGGTTACAGCATTACTTGCTAGGACAATATTGCTAATGATGTGCCCCAGACTCTACATGAAGGAACTGTATGTTTTCGTATTATGTTGTGTTCCACTGACTGTAGAAGGTAGCTTGGTGTAAAATGATATTATGTACAGATAAATTTGATTGTCTCTGATTTGTGCAACTTTCTGTTCATACCTAAATAAACCTTGAAATCAGTTAAGTGTGTAAGGGTCTTGCCCGGGGTACTTAACCTTTTTTCCTGTTGGGCCCCATATTAGTATAACAGTATTTCACATGCATTGCAGCATGAGTATAATGGGGGAGGGGACACTATAAGACCAAAGCAGCATTGGACAAAACAAAATTGACCAAAGTATCAAAACTCTGATTTTTGGTTTTATTTTAATACTTTGCTAATCCTTCTATCAAACGCACACAAAGAATATTTACTTTTATGTTTTTTTTACTGAGTTATGGGGTAGTTTGGATTTCCTTTCATCCATGATCAAACCTCTTGTTTACAGTATCTCTTTATCTCTTCCTTGTGACAGACATTCCAACATTTGTCTGTCTCGACTTGCCAGTGGGCATTTAAAAAGTCTCACTTTTTCTGGAGGCCATAAGAGGTTTCTTATTTGCCCTGAATGCCAGCTAGAACAGACTTCACCTCAACACGTCTTGGACTGCTTTTAACTGAACTGGGAAGATATCCATGATAGTCCACTTCTAGTATCGGATTTCGTTAAAATCAAAGGTTTCACTGATCTGGTCTGACTTCATCTGACCAGACGGGAGACTGGTAACAACACATTCTACTATTTAAAAAAAAGCAAATTGTTAGAAAAATTTATATAGATTTGATTGGTTCATTGATAGAATTTCTTGTTAAATTTTATACTACATTGTTCTTAAATAATTGAAATTTTTAGTGCAATGGACCATAACTGGGCCACATGTGGCCTGCAGTTTGAGTATCACTGGTCTAGCTCTTGTGTGTGTACCAATAAAATCCTCTAGCCAACCAATGATTTATTATAAACTGTTCATTAATTATTTAGATTCGTATATGTGAATTATTATTTCTTCATCCTAAGCAAAAACTATTTTTTTATTAAAATAGTTCATTATGTTTTTACATTTTGCTTATATATTGACTATCACAGGTTTTATCACTTACGAAATTGTTTCTGTGTATGGCTTTTATAATATGGTAAGTACAGTTATAATTAATATAGGGCTTCAAGTTAAGGCTTAACTTCGGTTAAATCTTTGTAAAGTTAGATCCTGATAACTGTAAATTTGGCCATTCTCTTTAATTTCGTATGTAGGTATAGTAGCTTGGGTAGGGTTGCTAGACTCGGTGTTGTGTATATTATCTGATGATTGTATTCAAATTTTGCATTATCCTGTGTGTAAATGAACTTTTTGTAATTAGACAAGTAGGAACATTCACAAATAAATAATTGTTTATAAATAAATATATGTTTCGTATAGTTGTCTAAAAGATGGAAAAAAGATATACTGAGATTAAAAGATATTTCCTTGATATATTTATGTATAATCCACTCATTTTAACAGAAAAGATTTTTATTGATTGTTATTAAAATTATTTGCTTAGTGTTAATTGCTAATTAATATGAATCTGTTTTAGGCAGATGCATCTCTTGAAATGGAGCAACGTCACTTTTTTCAAGCATCTTTAGAATATGCATCGTTGTTAACGAAAATTCAAGAAAAAAAGAAATTTGAGTTTGTTGAAACTGTAAGTTTTTTATATGAAATTATTTTCTAATATTTATACATTATGTGTATTGTGAGATGATATAGAAAGAAACTAATTTCTTATCTATAGAATTTAGAGTTAAAAAACTTTTTTTAACTATAGCATGTATTGTTTGCTATATTGGATATACTATACTTCTTGAAATTTAAAACCTAAATTATACCTCATATTATTACAGGCAAAAATGTGCGTAGTTACAGTAGCAAGTCATGCAAAATAAAGTTTTTAAAAGTTGCATCAATTAAAAAAATAACTTACAAATGATGACCAGTTTACAATATAATCTCAAAATATAGCATCTAGAAATAATAAAAATCACAAAGACAAGTTAGAAACTACAAAATATAGAAATCACAAGAAAAAAATCCTTTGTGGCTCTAAATATAAAGGAAGGTTTACCCCAAAGGCTAAATCCAAGCTAGGTAAGTTCATATTGAACCTTCAACATTGCAAAAAAAAAGAAAACACTCTATAAAGTGTAGCATAGATAAAAAAGCTATCAAGGCTTAAAAAGTTAAGTGTGAAAACTACACAATGCAAGAACATACATAGAATCGAGTTAGTTGCTCCATTCAGCCATATAAGCAGAAAACTCAGTATCCAAAATCCAGAGATATGCAAGGGAGGGAAAGATGTTATTATCTTGGTTGTGCCAAAAAGAGGGGCTATATATTGCAGTCCATGGGGAATTACAACTCTAAGGAATGCAAAAGTTCCCAATCAGAGGCCAAAAGTACCCAATGAGAACCAGAAATAAAAGAATCCTGAGGGGGCCAAATGGAATTAAAATCCTTAATGGCCATGCTCTCAAGAGCACCAGAGTCAGGTTTAAATAACTGGAAGTTATTCAAAGAGGAATACATAAATAATCACTTAGACTCTTAGCTCACAAATTACAAAGTTGTAAGACAAAAGTGGAACATCCCAAGAACAAGTGAAACAATTACAAAGCCACGAAAGGCCTCAACTAGCAAGTACAGAAAAAGGCAAAGAGAGAAGAACACTACACAAAAAGAACATATTATAGAAACTATAACCAGCATTACTTCAGGAAAAGAAGATCGAATTAATAAGACACTATTTAAATCTCAATTTTAAGAAATCAGGATGGTTCATTGGGCCAAAACGAATTAGAAAAAATTATTTCACTGTACCCAAAGAGAATTAAATAGAATTTTTGAGAAATATCAGCAATAAATATATTTTTAGATATAAACATTTTTTCCTAAATGAAATGTTTTCATTATCATTTATATTTTTAAAAGAACTGGAAGCATTCTAGCGTAGAATGTGTAGCATTAATTCTCAATATTCTTAAGAAAACAAATAAGTGCTTTAAGCAATATAAAACAAAGAAGCAATATGTTAATTAAGTATATTTTATAACTTTCTTATAAGTGCATAAAAACCTTTAATAAAGAAGTGCTGAAATTTTATTATTAGCTCTTTTGCATGTGTATTCCATAAATATAACATTGTTTAGTTCATAATATTATATTTATGCCACCCATCCAGTATAGTGGTTAGGTATGCTGACTGCTGTGTTGTTGGACCTGGGTTCAAATCCTGGAGAAGGTATGTATGTTGGTAAATGTATAGTGCCTTCGCGGCATAAGGGTACTCTAAATAACCGGCAAGCCGCAAGTCCTCTCATGAGGTTGGTGGAAGAGGAAGAGAGATGGGGGCCCTGATCACCTCCAGGGTGTTCTCCCTTGAAATTGGGGTGGAACCGAGCCAAAACGTACTGTCACCTGTATGGTGCTCAAAGCTACGGCTAACGACAGGCATCACTTAGCCCTTTGCCGCGATGAATTTCATGGGCCTCAATCTGACCTCGTTAGACAGGTGGCATTAACAACAACATGTTAATGTAATTTTTAATTAAAATTTGTATTTTACTTCTTTAGTATATACTTTTGTTTAATAATAGTATACTAGCTGCAGGGGTTTGGGCGTGAAAGGCTTCTTTTGAAAATTTTCCCTTTTCTTCATAAAATCAGACTTCAAATATTTTTCAAAATGATTTCCACCCCACCCACCCCCCCGGTTGTTCTTTTCCGGGCTGTTCGAGTGTATAACTTAAAACCCCCTTTTTTAAAAATTTTTTTTCGCTTCTTCTTTCAGAAGGTTTTTTACCCCGGGGGCAAAAACTTTTTTTAAATGCATAACATATTGTCATGAAAATTTCCCCTTTCCCTCTCGCTATAGAGCTGTTGGTAAGGAACGGGGGACTTTAATATTCACCACCACTTTGCAATTTTTTGGGCCCGAAACTAAAATGTCCCTTTTTAAAAAATAGTTGTATGTTAAAAACAGAAAAAAACTTTATAATTAAAAAATTTCACAACTGTATTAAATGTTAAATTTAAAAAAACTTACATTTTTTAAATGTTCAACACAGGAAAAAGTTTCATGCATTTTTTTATAAATGAAGAAGTTAAAAAACTTTAAATTTGATAAGTAGTTTTTATTTAAAATTTGAGTATTTTTTAAAAAAATTTTAAAAAAAAATTTTTGGCAATTTATTTTGTAATCATTAACTTTAAAAAAATCGGGGGGTTTTTAAAATCATTTTTTATAAACAATCGATATTGATTCATTTTAGAAAAAACTTTTATATAAAGTATCCCTTTTTTGTTAAAAACATATGTATTGTGACGAAATAAATTATCTTTCCAATTACAAAATTGCTGGCGAAGTTATTAAATGCGCGAATAAAATTTTGAGTATTTTTTAAAAAATCATGAAATTAAAGTGATGATGCAGTTCCGAACCGGGACTTTCCGTTTATAAAGAAGGCAAACGATCCCCCGCGATTCTTCGGGGAAAGAGGAAAAGACCTTTTAAAAAAAAAAAGGAAGAGATATTCAGTTTTGCATTGCGTTATTTGTTAAAGTTAAAAAAAATTTTCCGGCTTCATTTTTCAGTTAATGTTTTCAAACTTCATATATCGATTGCAAACAAGTTATTTTTAAACAAAAAATGTAACAAAAATAACGCTTAAATATTTCTCGCAAAAGGGGTAAAAAACGAAAAACACAATTCTATTTTTAAAAACCGTAATATTTAAGCAATTTTTTCAATCTTTGTACGGATTACGGATAATACACACGGAAAAAAAGTTTCGTGAGATTATTTTTATAAATAAAGAAGTTATTAAGTATTTAAATAAAATTTTGAGAGTATTTTTTGAAAAATCGTAAAAGAAAAGTTTTTGACATTTAATTTTTTAAATGACTGATTCTAAAAGAAAAAAGCATGAACTTTTTTAGTCTAAAATATCGTTTCATTAACGCAAAAAAATTGCAAGCGGAACGATTTAGAAATCATTTTAATAAAAACGTATCGATTTTGACTCATCTTTTAAAAAATCGTAAAAAATAGGAAATATAATTATTTTGTAAAATAAATTATACCGTATCGTGGCAAAGTAAATGATCTTTCGGATTCCGTAATTATTTTTTTGTCTGAGTCTCATAAAAAAAAAAATTAGATCGCGTTTTAAAAACGTCTAAAAAAAAGTTCGGAGGATTTGAACTTTGCCGCTGGCGGGAAAAAATGGCACTAATTGTGCGTTTTAAAGTTTTTAATTAATATCTCTTTAAGTAATTGGAATATCGGAATATAAATGGTCAAAACGGATTCCTCGGATCATTCCCGTGCTTTTGGTACCTTCGGCGAGTTTCTGCGTCGTGCGGTCCGTGAGAATACACACTTAGTCTTGTGCATGCATTTGTTTACCTATGAAGTTTAATAGTGTAGATTCTAATTTTCTCACTTAAATCTTCAAAATTACATTTTCTTTATGCATTCATTACATGATGTGTTATGTCTAAAAACAATATCTTAATTTGAATTATATGAACCAATCAAGAATACCTTTTATTTCTTGCAGATATTGAGTTTCATGGTTGGACTAATGACATTCTACCATCAAGGTAAGTATAAGCTCAAAGCCTTTCTTTTCAACATTTTCTGTTTGGAAATTATTGTATTTTAATTTTTTTGGTGTGTATATTTTCATATAGGGATTAGTGGAGTTTATTTTGCATAAGATAGCCATGCACACACACTAGAACTGTTTATTTTAATAAAACATTGCATAATTCTGTATTTTATTTTTGATATTCATTACAAAGTTTTGTTTTGATTACTATATTGCTCTATATAACTCATTATTGTATTCCAAAAAAATCCGTCAAATATTTTGAATATTTACTCATGCAAATTTGTACTGTATTTGCTGCTGAATTTAAAATCAAGCAAATGAATATTCAGATAAAACGTGTTGCATTGATGAATAAATACGTTGATAAATAGTTATTTTTGTTCAATAAAAATTACCATTGGCGGCTCCCTATTTTTTCTAGAAAGCCACTGCAAATTACTTTTTTTCGTATCATCTTGAATATTTCATGCCTGCTTTAAATCTTTGCATCACATTTTTGCTTCATTGCTTTTAAAGTTATCTAGAATGTTTAAATATTCATTTTACATTGAGAAAAGGTATGAAATAATAACGAAAATAGACTAGTTTTAAGTAAAGTATTAATACTAAAAAAATTCCATTATATCAGAAAGAAGACGACTAATGAATGCTTATTTTAAGTCTTTTTTTAAATAGATTGGTAATATATTTTTAAGAAATTCCTGTAAAAGCCCATTTAGTAATTAGCCATTAATATTTGCACAACAGTAAATTATACTATGCTTACAAAATATTTACTTATTTTATAAAATTAAAATATAGCTAAAATAGGATGTAATGTTACTTAATACATTTAACAATAAAATAGGTGTAAAAAATATTGATTTCGATTATTTTTAAATGGGTGTTTGCTATATACAAGTTAAAGTTGACATTTTAACTTCATCAAGTTTCAAGATAATTGTGTTGTAAGATTAAAAAATGCATAGTTGGTTGTGTATCATTTCATTTACATTTAAATAAAAAGATAACACCTCACCATGATTTTAAAGTGGAACTTGCATTAAAAAATCATATCCCTATTAAGTTATTCCACTTAAAACGCTATTGAGAGAGTTCATTTTTTACTGTACAGAAATTCACAGCATTTTAAAAATTTAATTAAACCATAAAAATGTATTTTAATCTGAATAATTTGTATTTCTGCATGGTGTCGTGATTAAAAATAAATAGAAATATTGATTTTAGTTTTTCATAGGTATTAACATGTTTGAAGACTCGAATGAACGCATTAGAATTTGGGATAATTAATTTTACAATTATATTTATAGAAGGTAGAAAATCAAGAAAACCTCCTTTGTGAAAAGTTATTTTTAAATGACATTCATTATCCATATTCAGTTTGAAAATCGTTTAATTTTTAAAGATGATTGTTTTGTTTTACATAACATTTCAGAAAGTATAGTGATCTATTCTGCTCCTTGTGATTGTGTATTTTAAAATTTTAACTTTTTCTTTTTTAACCAAAGAAAAAGAAATTAATGTATATTGAGCCTAAATTATAGCCATTTAGCTGTGTGCTGATATGTTTTTTCATACATAGACATATTAATTGATATATAATTTAAGACATAATTGTGTGCTTATTTCAGTTTTCTCATAGAAGTATTTCAATTTACAATGTGTGATAATGATGAATGCCTCAAAAGTATTTTTTGGATCTGGTGCTTCCTTGTTAAATTTAAGTGAAATCTTAATGAGTTTTTTTTATATTGTAGAGTGTGGAAGATTTCAAATCAGTTTTATACCAGGTCATGTATAGATATTAGATTGTGCTCACAGAGAAAACTCTCTTGCAAACATTATTTTCATTTTAAATGTATAAGATTTTTTAGTGTGGGGTATAAGAAATGGTCATACATACTATCATTTTTAATAAAAAAGGCTAAACATTAAGTTGTTAGTCCCTTTGAGAAAGAAATTTGTTCCATTATGAATTCAGCCATGTTGTGCAATCTTTTAAATAGTTTTGAAACTGTTTTGATAAATATTGCATCAAATTAAATTGTCAGCTGAAGAAGAAAACACAAAATAATATCCTGAATGCAATTGCTTCATTACTATTAGTTATAAAATCTGAAAATTTGATTACCCAAACCTAGTTCTGAACTAGTAAAACGAAACTAGACAGAGAATAAAAATTGTTTGCTATATATTTTTTTTTGTACAAGCTTCTTGCCTTTACAATAAAAAAAGACAGACTGGATTTTTCTGGACTTAAAAAGCCATGTTTTATTCTCCACTCATAATCACTTTTTAAAAACCTCTTACTGGTTTTTTATGCCTATTTATGTTGACATTCTTCCCTAAATATTTAGCTCCTAATCCATAATTTTTTAATTATTCCTGTGCTTGTGGTTTAATTTCAAAATACGTAATTGTACGTGATTTGTAATATTTTTTAATATTAAGCATCGTACAATACGCTTTATGTATAGTGCCTGAAATATGTGGTGTCTTTTCTAGTTTCATTTTTAATCTGAGTTCAAATGAATTAATTTTATTAAATCTTCATAGTGGGAATTTCAAGACTTGGTTACATTAGATTATTGCCCTTGGTTTTTATCCATGAGGAAAGCTTTCAAGACCAAAAACTATTCTGACATTTTGCCCTATTCTTTATATGCATGGTTTTAATATAAAGTTATGTCTTACATATTTCTTGGTCATTTTAGCCATTTATTATTTTTTATTTTCAATGAAAATTGCATTTAACTGATTTTGTTTAGTCTATTTATCTAAAAATCATTTACTCATAATTCTAAGAATAATATTTTGTTCTTCTGAAAAGAATGAAAGAAGAATAATTACCTTAATGTGTAGCAAAATGTAATGTTTTACTTAATTTTTTTTTCTGAATAATTTGCATTTTACTTTCTAACTCTTGTAATTGATGTCTTACTGGATTTTACTAAAGTAAACAATTTAGCATTATTTATTATGTGTGTAATAAATTGTATTTCATTTTAAAGATATTTATCTATTTTTAGGCTATGAAGTTGCAAATGAATTCAAGCCATTTATGACAGATTTACAAAGAAGGTTACAGAGGGTAAATTTTAATGTTTTCCTACTTACATAAATATTTCATGTTTAATAAGCAAAGAAACTTTTACAATAAACTTTTTCTATTTTAAAACCGTGGTGAATTCAAAATGTCATGTATTGACTTTTAAAAATGGTGATAACTTTTGTTACATTCCCTTATTCCTCACTCACATTTCTTTAGTTTTTTTAATTCAAACTGAAAAGAAAAAATTTCTAGAAGAAAATAAGCTTTTTCCGATTTGTTTTACTGTGGCTAGATAAAAAAAAAACATTCGACCATCATTTTTAATATAAAGTATGTTACTGGTAATAAACCTAATATGGAAAAGAATGTTATTTTTAAGTTTTTTAGAATCCTTTTGTCATTAAAATTTATAAAGACACTTTATTTAATTGGGAGTGAATGATTTGTTAATCCATCACAAAAATTTTATAATTTTAAGTATATTAGTTCAAAATTAGATGTTATTAAAAATATTTTAATGTGTTTTTTCTTGTTAATTAGTTACCTTATAGTAATAATAGATTTTAGGTTAGATTTTAATGCTAGGATCCAAAAAAATGTATCGCTGAGAACCCAATTTATGAAAATAAATATCTCACTTAATCAGGTGTTTTAATTGAAAACAAAATTATAGTGTTAGCTTTTCTATTCCTCATATTTTTAATATTCTACATTTTTTTCTCTCCTGTAAAAGATGTAATTGTTTGGAAGTTAGGAATGTATTCAAATTTGTTTTTCTTTAATTTTCCAAACCAAGTAGGAATATTTTAAGTATAGTTTACACAAAGTAGAATGGGTTCTAACTTACTTTTCAAGTCTTAGTTTTCTTGTAATTGTCTCATGAGCATTCCTAAAAAAGCATACATATCTTATGATTTCTTTTAGAAATTTTCCATTATACACTTTGAAAAATAGATCCAACTCTGATAAAAGTTGACTGACAAAAATGGTTTTCAAATTATATTTAGCTCATTCAAAGATATTTTTACAAACCATTACATGTTGGCATATGTAAATATCATTTCGATGTTGGAGCTCTCTTTCATTTACAGGTTTTCAATTTTGACTTCATAAATGAGCTGTCATAATCAGCTATTTTCTGTTTTTGAAAAAAATGTTAGACTGATTATTATTTTATTTGGCTATAGTTGGTAACACAAGTCCTTTAACTTATAATTGTTTTAATTTATATTTTAATACCAAATAATCTTGGTGATTTCAAGAAACTTGAAAGTCTTTTGTAAAACCTTTGAGAAGGAAGAGGGGACTTATGTTCATTAAATGTCTGTTCTTACATTGATGTAGATTGGAAAGTGGGGTGTCAGCTGAGGTGTCTTCCTCATCACTTGGCAGTAGTTCAAAATTATGTCTGTCACCAGTAGCCCTTGTTTCTCATGAATGAAGTTGATGAAAATACAGTTCTTGAAAAATAAACAGTATACTTTATTTTTTAACAAAATTTAAAAAACAAACTACATTTATATAGGGAAAATGCATTAATGTACCTTGGCTTTATCAAATGCTAAATGCAAAATAGGGCGTTTATCACGTTTATACATGAGTTAGCCATCTGATAGCATAAATAAAGAACAAAATTTACCATGATCAATGAATGTATACAAATTACTTGGCTAAGATATTTCTTGATAGCTATCATGAGAACAAAAATGAAGGAGTTTGATTTTAATAAAGGGAAAAGTAATAAATCAAGTAGATGTTCTTTAAAAGAATGTTTTTAAATTTATTTCCAACAGCTTTGAAGTGTGATACTAAAGAAACAGTAAGACTTGGAACATTATTTTAAGTAATTCCTGTGAGTCAAACTTATACTAACTAAATAAATTTTGCATCTTATTACAGTTTATGAAGTCAGTTTGAGAGCTTATAAGCGCACGTTCACTTATGAATTAAATCTTTCTAGTGATGAAATTTTTAAATAATTTTATCCAAGTTCATTGATATTCCCTTGAAAAAAAATGTTAAGTTTTAGTTTTCTTTGAATGTTACAATAAAGAAAATCTTCCATCAGTTTTCTTGAAAGTATTAAAATTATATTTAATATACTCTGCCATTAAAAATAATTAAACTTAACTCAGTGGTGCAACAGCCCATGAGGGCCAAGGCCTACTGGTCCCATCTTAGTATACATGACCTTGGGTGCTGAGGTGCATGAGCAGATTTTCTGGTCAGGTGGTCAGTTTGATGCAAAACTCCCAGCATTTAGTTCTCAAGCAAGCTTGGTACTCATTTATTGACCCACTGAAGGGATGAAAGGCTGAGTCGACCTTGCCCAGCCTGGGATTTGAACCCCTTGACTGTGGTGTGGAAGGGCAAAATGCACCACTCAGCCACTGGGCTTCATTAAAACCTTATTATCTGAATCTCTTGCCTTCCCTGTTATAACCATGGAACTGCAAGATACGAGATCAAAGTGTAAAATGAAACAAAAATCCCATTAATTAATTGCAATGAATTAGCTCAAGTTTAAATAGAGAATACCCTATTGTATAAATATCTAAGAAGTGGTATTGTACATTTTTGTTCAAATGCTAATAAATTTGTGTTTTAAGACAAAATTTTCCATACATTCAAAATCGAAGCTTAAGTTACTTTTATAGATTAGTTCTCTTATACAGTTAAATTGCATGTGTAACTTTTTTTCATGAAAAAATATTTCCCTTCATTAGACTAGAGAAAATTTTACTGCCACAGACAATGAAGCTGAGCAGCTAAAGAAGAAAACATTAGAGGTTTGTATATGGTATTTTTTATTCTAATCACACATGAATGGAATTTGTTTATTTTCGATATATGATGTGCTTGAATTTAGCCAGCGGTTCTCAAACTTTTTTGAAGTTAAGAATTTTTTAGTGCAGCCTTTATTTTTCAATTTAGTTCACAAGAAGTTTAATTTATTTGAATTGTTGCGCAACTCTTCATTCAAACTAAATTTTTTTTTATTCTGCACAAAGAAATTTAAAGGGGTCTGGACTTTTTATTGCCAAGTGTGATTGGCTGGTGGCCAGTCGTGTCAGAAAGGTTCTGAACATATATAGATGGGTGAGGAATAACAGCAAAAATTCTCCCATCATTCTTTATCTTAAATATCTCCTTTTTACAATTTAATTTCATAATATTCTGAGTTTTATCGATATTATTCAGTACTTTACTTGTGTGTTCATTGCTGTGAGATAATTAAAATTCTTGAATTAACCCAGTTCATCATGCTGTCTACTTACCCCTTTACAGAATGGATTGAAGTTTTGTGGATCATCTCATACTAGTTCATGAACTTCTAATTATTAACAGATACTATAACTGAGTGTATATATCGCGTTGAATTTCTTTTCCTTTAAAGAATTTCAGACAAATGTGAAAGGATGAAAATATCTTGTTAAACAAAGGTACTGTACACAGAATGGTCTGGGATAAAGGAGCATATTTATAAAAAAAATTTTAATTTTGCTATAAATTAATAAATTTAGTCTCTAAAAACTGTGTAAATAATTGAAGGTAATTTGTAGTATTTAAATTATTATCATGTAAGCCTTTTATGTTAATGCATGAAATTAAAATATTTTTTAAAAAATAAAATGAGGTGCATTGAATTTAGCCCATCTTTGTCTCTAATTGACTTAGTAGAACTTTGAATCAGTTTGCAAAATTTTATGAAGTATTATTTGTTTATAGATTACCCTTGCTTTGAAGGATCAACTATAATACGTACAAGCTCTGTGTATATTATGTACAAAATTTCATATGTAGAAATTAAAGCCATTAAACTTTCAATTTTTACTCGGGCATTTTTAGAACAATCTTTTTTTTATTTATTTATTTAGCTGTATCAAAACTATAAACAGCTTATTACTCTCGTTTTAAATTTTAATGGTATAGATCTGAACCAGAATCTGTCGGGTTATATTGAATCTGAAACAGTTACCAAAACACAAATTTCTTAAATAAAATGTGCCTGATTGGTAGTGTTGTGAAAGCTAATTAGCAGTGAAGAGGGATTATTGGATAAATGTGATTAAATGAGGATTGTTACATTAGATTTTAAAATGAAAAACCTTTTCTACTCAATTTTGACCAAATGAAATATTTATCATTGCACTATTGATAAATGAATTTTCTTGCAAACTGATTTCGTTTTTTTTTTTTTACATCTTAAAAAATAAAAAATTTTCGAATTTTTTATTCTTTTCATTTTAAACCAAATGATTTTTCATATTCTTTTATTAAAAATTTCAAATTTTTTTCCCATCAAATAAGAAAAAAAGAATATGTCAAGCAAATTGTGTATGTGATCCAATTCTTATGATTGGTTCTTAAAAATTTATCTTGTAATTGAATTGCCTTATGTCTTGTATCTATTCCATTAGAGAAGAGCATGAAGAAATTGAAAATTTTTCCCATTGAAGTATTTATGATTATTGTTGATAAAGTTCCTTGTGTTAAAATTTCTTGTTGATTACTTGTCTGGGTTCTTTAAATATGTGATAGAGAAATCTATCTGTATGTTTGTCATTTTTTTCTAGAATATGTTCTATGTACCTATCCTTGTTTATTTTATTTTATTCCAATTCTCCTATTACAAAATCTCTTCTTTGTTTAATGCATGTATTCTTTTTTATTTTATTTTGGATTGACTTTATTTTTATTTTGGTTTTTATGTTTTTGTTTTATTTTGCTTAAAAATAGAAAGCTCAAGATCCAGGTGTTTTAAATAAAATGTATACCAGACAGGGCTACCTCTTCCTAATGGAGAAGAGTAAGTTAAATTCGTAGTTTTAATTCTTCCTTATTGCTTTTTGTTATGTGGACAAAATATTTCTGTTTATTTTGTAATTTAGTTGACTTTTTCCCTGTATTTCCTTCACATTGTTTTTACATATTGGCAATGTTTTAGTAGGCAGTGTTGTATATAATCAGAGAAATATATTTTATTAGAATATTTATAAATCATATTAGGAATATTAATGTTTTTTATATTAATATTATTTACATTTAAGGAATATAGTCATAAATGCAAATCTATTTTATAAGTTACTTTATTTCAATAGATAGTTAAGTCACACATTTTGAATTATCATGTGATTCTTTTATAAATCTGAACTATCTTTGGTAAGAACATAACTTTTAAATATTATTAGTGATCGAATTATTGAGGAAGACAATTTTTTTTTTTAAAGAAAATATATTTTGATTAGTCATCTTTTTCTGTTCCTTTTGATTTTAGCATTGTAATTGTTGATTTTCTCTTCAGTTTCAGACAAGTTCATCTTCATGTTGTATTGGCTTATTTCTGTCCTTTAAATATTTTTCAAACCTTAATGTGTAGTTAGTTGTTATTCTTTTTCCAGCACTATTACCACCATTTTCTAACTTATTATTTTTTTTGTTAATAATTTTTTTTTTTACTTCCCAAAGCCCACTATATTTTGGTTTTTTTAAAATTTAAAGAACTTATAAAACCCAAAGCAAAGGGGTTTCCCCTCTCATACCCCTTTTTAAGAATGGGTGGGTTTTTAAGATATTGACATATATAATATTTCACTCGGCTATATTAGTTATATCTGTCAGAAAAAGGCTCTCAAATGGACAAAAAGTTGGCACTTTTAAAGGAAAACATAAAAAGACCTGTGCCATTGATAGGATATTATAAAATCTTTTATAGAAATTGAAAAAAATATCCTATCATAAAACATATGAAGAAATTAGAAAAATAGGTTCCACTTTTTTAGTGTTAGAAAATGGTTTAATAACAGAAAACTTTTCTCATAGCATAATCAGAATGCTGTATTTCTAAACTATTAATAGAAAAATTCATTAATGAATGATATGATTAATTATAGCTAAACTTTTTTCGCAATTCAAAAAATTAGATTGCTTAATTTTTGTTACATGAATTATGATATAGTAAAATGTTAATTTTTATTTTTAAAAAATATTGTATTTAATGTTTCAGAAAATCATATAAAGGCATTTTTGTTAAGGGTAATTATAGAAAAATTTCAGAAGTTATGATGAAGCATAAGGAATGTAATAAATAAAATTAATGCTCTTGATAAAAAAAAAATGTAAAAACAACTGCTTCAAAATTAATATTTTTCTTCCAAATATGGGATTCTCCACTTATCCAAGAGTTTGTTCTTTGATCTCAAAATATTACATTTATACATTATTACAGGCTCATATTCCATAACCTTCTTGTTAATATATCAGTTATATGCACACTCTTTGGTATACCCCAATGTTGTTTGATTTAAAATGGTATATATATATTTAAAATTTTAGATAAGACTTTTAACCGATTAATTGGATATACGTATATAGGGAAATCTCAAAGGAACTTATTAGTATTTTAACAGAAAATAATAAAATCCCGTGAAATGTGAATAATGTATTAAATATGGAATTAACTAATATATTAAAGAATGTGCAACATAATGTATATTAGGATAAAACAGGTTTTGTTGAAAACTTAAGGCCATTTTATCTTTAGTCAGTTTAACTATATAGGTAAAAAAAAATAAACATCTTTACACATATAAAGATTCGTCTTGTTGTTGTAACATTATTATAAATACAAAGAATAATAATTATGTGTAAATGACAAATGCATAATCATATGCTTTTTATATAATTTCATTTTCCTTTGAATAAAAACAGTTAAAATTTCAAAAAATAAGGTTACTTTTTCATTTGAAGATAATAAAATAATATATCCTCTTTTGTGATTGTTAAACAGAAGCACTTCTCTTGACTACATAAAAGCCTCCCAAATATTTATATTCTAGAGTTGTTTGATTTTTTATATTCAATATTTTTATTTTATACTTGTGCAAGGCTACATTTTATGTTGGAAATTCAGGTAATTTTAAAATTTTAGTTTTATTAATTCAATAGTAAAAATTTTTCTCATTTTAACTTTAACCAACCTCATTATAGAGCAACAATTTTTTTGTTTAATATTCGGTTTTTTTTTTAAGGTATTGATAAAATAACATAGATTGCTAGAGAAATAAAAGGGAAAATGGGGGATAAAATTTTCAAATTTTATGTTTGCAGATGTATTAAGCCTCTTAATCTCTATTAATAGGCAGAAAATTATTGCTCGATTTACTAAAGAGTCATTTGATCAGCCACTTTTTACTTAGAGCTCCATTCAACTTTCATGTTGTTGTAGCTTGGGTAAACTTATTGGATCATTTTCATTCACTTGCATTATTTCACAGAATAATGCAAGTGAATGATTATTTCAGAAGTATGTCTCCTTTAAAAAGTTCTTTAAATGCTCTTTCATAATCTGCACTCGGGATGTTAATTTATTTTTGATGACAATTATTTGGTATATTATGGTTCATCTTGTAAAATAAAACTGTTTAATTATATTCTAGAGTGAGACTTACTTACCCATCCTCACTTCCCTTCTAATATTTTACTTTTCTCATGTGAGAAACAATTTTATATTTGATAAGAGCCTTAATTATATCCCTTTAGGTGTCTCACTGTGGAAACTTTGTACCAAATTTCATGCAGCTGTTAAGATGCAATTTTTAATTGAAGTACAAACAGATATGCCTGTTAAAATATAGTTTTTTTTATATTAATCCTTGAATTATATGCTAGTTATTAAAGCTATGTTATACTTTTGAAATTTAATACTTTTGAGTTTATTTTGTTGGGCAAAGCTGTTTTGAAAAAAAGTAAAATGAGAATTTCAAATTGAAATTCAGAAACTATTTGTTGCAAATGTCTTGATGGAAAAATCCTTCCTTCTTCAATGGCACAACAGCCCAGGGCCTCCTAAAGACCCCAGGACCAGCCTTGGACTTCCTAAGAATTCCATTCCAGGCTAACCTGTTCTTGACCTGACGTTAGTAGTTTTTAGATCTTTTGCTGGGCAATCGATCCATCTTAGTCTTGTCTTTGTTCCGTGGTAGCCTAGGGACGGACTCGTAACTGGCATGTCATGGGTTCGAGCCTAGTGCCACTGAAGACTCGCCGTGTGGGGGAGCAATGCACATTAAATCTGTTGAGAGTTCAAACGTCCTCCTGTGGTGTGGAAGTTAGGAGAGGGGGTGGCAGCTCAGGTGTTGTCCTCGTCACTTGACCATTTTTCAAAATTACGAGGTCCGTTGCCAAAAGCCCTTGTGTAGCTAAACAGTGCGACATCAATATCACTCACTCGGTCTTCCTTTTTTGAGTACCAATGGGAAATTTTTTTCCCCCTCGTCCTTGTACGAGGAAAATGAGTTTGAAGAAGGCAGCTATTGTACAATACTAAGGAAAATGAAAATTTTATAATTTTCATCATGTCAGATTAAAACCTATTAATACCTGAAAAAAGTTATTGAAGCCCAAATAAAACTTAATTATAATATTGATGGAGAAATTTAATTAACATCTAATTATTGTTAATTGACCTCTAAAAAAAGATCTTATCACTGCAGAACTCAAATGTTTTTGTAGAATATTTAGGGAGAGCACACACTATAAGTAGCCTATGTTCCAAATTGTAGGAAAAACATTAGGGGGCCATGTATTAGTTTAAGTAAAGGATTCTGTTGCAAGACAAGTAGCACTTTTTTATTCAGTTATGATAATTTAACAAGGTTTTTAGTTATTATTTTAATTTGAATATTTTTGTTAATTGAAATGAGAGGTATTTTTCAAAGAAATGTTAATATATAAAACAGATTGCTCATATTTCTTTGTTCATTTGGGAACACTGAGACAAATTTTCATAATTAAAAATTATAAACTAGTATAACACTCTTTAAAGCTTCCTTCTGTTAATCATTTTGAATTTGTGAATGTAACTTAAAATTTTGGATTTAGGGACTTTAAAACATAATAACCATAACACACACACACATCTAAAAAAATCATTATTTTGCAGCTTTGTTTAATAATTCATACTTTTTTTTACATTGCTTTTTTGAATTTTTTACATTTTTAGAATTTGGGAAAATATATCAATTGGTTTACAAATATCTTTGGAAACTGCTGAGTTAAAATTTAATAATGTGTCTTTGTGTGACCCACTTGTTAAAATTAGGGAAATAACTTTAATTACTTTTTCAACTATAATAACTTAAAAATTTTTAAGCAGGATTTCACCAATTGTAAATAATTTTCTTTAACTTAACTCAGTGGTACAACAGCTCATAATGGCCAAGGCCTACTGTGCCAAACTCAGTATACGTGACCATGGGCCTTGAGGTGCTGAGCAGATGTTCCGGTCAGGTGCTCAGTCTGACACAAAACCCCCCCAGTGTTAAGTTCCTAAGCAAGCTTGGTACTCATTTTATCGACCCATTGAAGGGATGAAAGGCTGAGTCAACCTTGCCCAGCCTGGGGTTTGAACCTCGGACCTGTGGTGTGGAAGCGTGATGCACTAATCACTCAGCCACTGGGCTTACAAATAATTTTCTTTACTTCTTAATAAGAAATCAACTTAAAAAATTAATAGTAATCATAATAAGAAAATTGTTTAGTTGTATTTTTAGGTGTTTATTTGTATATAACTTTTATTCATTTACGAATTATTTAGCTTCCTAAGGTATTAACAGTGATTAAAAACCATTTTAGCTATGATAAAAATTGCAAAAGTTGAATCCTTACCCTCTCCCCCTTATTTTCGACAACTAACATAATTTTTAGATTAAAAAAGTGTGTAGTATTCTGAATCAGTGATTGTCAGCCACTTCGAACCACTGGTAGTCTGTGATAAATTGGGGATGCTCTGCAGAAAAATTTAGTTTCAAAAATGACATATAACAAAACATATTATGAAATATATATAATGCTAAATTTCTTCTGAGTTTAGCTACTGTTACTGGTGCATCTAGCGACATTCTAATGAAATAGTTGGCAACCATAATAAATAAGCAGCGTAACACTTCGATTGGTTGATATCGCTTTTTGTTGCCAGTTGGTTCTTGCTTTCAGTGATATTAATATATAAATAACAATGTAAATAAGTGGCAATATAGTTAGTTTTCTGCCATAAAGTGGTGAAACATATTGATGGTCTGCCAAATATATTTTTATACATTCACTAGTTCACAAAGTTCTAAAGGTTGTGTCCACTGTTCTAAATCAGTATCTTGGCAATGATAAAGTAATTTGAAGTGTCATT
Source organism: Trichonephila inaurata madagascariensis (assembly GCA_019973955.1). Taxonomy (NCBI): domain Eukaryota; kingdom Metazoa; phylum Arthropoda; class Arachnida; order Araneae; family Nephilidae; genus Trichonephila; species Trichonephila inaurata. The sequence continues at coordinate 58,058 of BMAV01003241.1, read as the reverse complement.
TGTGGGGTGTTTGTAATGCAATTATGATAAATATGTTTTTTCATAGATTTATTATCTAAGAGTGTGATACCGCCCCCCTATGGTGACCATATCTTTGATTGTCAGCATGAGTTAGAGGTGTTGGATTTGCAAAAGGAATATACATTTTTAATTCTTATTATGACTTTATTAAGAATAGAACTTAAATGTCTAACAATTTAGATAAATTTAATTAAGCGAGAATCTATAATGAACAAACACACAATGATAGTTAAACCGAATCGCGTAATTTAGACCACTTTCTCTGAGTTATAATTATTTTATCCTCCTACTCTCATTTATAATAATATTACAAGTCCTAATATCAAATAATCAGTCCTACCTTAATCCAAACATAGATTCAATCTTTACGTGGAAACGTCTCGGCGCGCGTGCAATGGTATGCACCTTGTATTAACGGCTGGTTTTCCCGGTAACTTTACGATTGGCTGTCAATTCACTCTATTCTCTATCACACATACCATTCCCCAAAATTGCCATCCCACTTACTGAAACTTCTGTTATTTAAAAGCTATCTTATTTGCATTTCTTGTTCACATTTCCCTTGGGTTTTGGTTTTAAAAGAGTTGCCATTAATCTTGGTCACCAAAGAACCCAGAGGATATGTTAAAGAAAAGACGCGTGAACCCGTCGCAATCCCCTCCAAGAAGCAAAACGTGATTTATTCGAGGGTCTTAATGGCCCTTAAGAAATTACGTGCCTAAATTTTTATTTCTTAATCTCCTCACTTTCCAAGTTTTATTTAAATTTTAACCTTGAATCCTCATTTTAACTATTAATTTTCAATATTCAACTTAAACTTTAATTTTCATTATTCATCTTAAATTTAATTTTTAATATTCCTCCTTAATTTGAACTCTTGACAGCCACAACAAATTTTACTCAATTAACTAGACCAACATTAACAGTTATGCATTTTATTCATGGTAGATTCTCACTTTTACATATGTGGGTATGCCTCATCTGAGCAGAGTGACCTGGGAAAAAACCATCCTTGACTTGGATGGAAAAAAAACGACGTCAGCATACCCCTTAACTAACTTAACTCTACTTAATGTTACTTAAACTACTATAACAATCTTCTTTTTTTTCCATCCATTTGAGATTACAAAAACTTTGAGACTTATTTTTTAAAATTAAATTTGGGGTTTTAACCCAAAAAAAAACTTTGAAGTTACTTGGCAAAATCTATATTCACATAATACCAGTAATTTTCACAATTTTATACATTATATATCACTTTTAATTAAACAAATTTTTCATATATACACCCATTTTCCCCTCCAAAATCCCCATGAGTCCCAGAAATTATTGTTGGATCCTGCTATGCCGCTTTTTTCCTGAACCAGATTTCTTTAAATTGAAAAAAATATAATATATACCACATTTTAAAATTACAAACTTTTTTTCAATAAATCATTAAAACAAATAACCAAAGGAATTGTATTCAGAAAGTCATACATCAAAGAAAACAAATGCAAATTACAAATGTTTTCTCCTCAATTGAGAAAAATTACAAGTAAAAATTTAAAAAAAAATATAATTGTTGTGTCAACTTTTGCTTGGTTTATAATTTTAAATACCCCCCAAGTTTCCTTCTGCAAAATTCTTCCACCACTTGTTGGAAAGAATATAAATAAAAACAATACAACCTATTTTTTATGGTTGGCGCTCCTACTAGAACCCCCAAAGGGATAATGTACTGGGTCTTTCTCCTCTTCTTTTTTTCCAGCTGCCCCTTAGGTTTTCTTTTTTTGTTGGTCTTCCGCCCCTTGATTTTGCCTGCCCCATTTAGGTCTGCAGTTTTCCCTCGGCGGTTCGGGCCCGAACGGGTCGTGTTTGTTTTTACCTCACTCTACTGGTTGGTCGGGACCCCGGGTTTTTTGCTTTTTTTCCGTCTTAGGTTATACCTCTATCTTGAACTACGCCCCTTCCATTCGGCCCCTCTTCCTACTTATATAAATATTATCTGGTGACAATGGTCTTTTGCTTATTTTTTATGGCTAACTTTCTTTTGTGGTCCGTTGCCCGAGATCCAGGGATCGTTTATATCCTAATCTTTCCTTTTTTTTTTAATTTTTTTTTAATTTTTTAAAAAGAGCTGTTGGGACTAAAAGGGCCCGCGTTTTTATCAACTCTACCTGTTTTCCCTCCCCTTTGCTTTGACTTAAGATTTATGCCTTTTTCCCTAACTCACGTTTTAATCTGCCCCCATCTTCCTACCATATTGGACTCACTTGATCTTCGTTGTCCCTTTTCCCAACTACTCGTTTCCGGAGGAACTAATGCTATCCGAACTATGTTTATCTCAATCTCGAAATTTCCCTATGACAATATATTCTCACTTGATGACATTGACCGTTAATCTTTTCCCCGACCGCCATATGATGACATTATTCTTTTTACTTCTAACACCCTATACGGACCTTAAAATTTTGGCTTGAACTTTCCCCTTTTTTTGTTGTTGTTGTTGGAAAAGGGTGTTTAAAACAAAATATTCACCTTAATTTGTACATCACGCCTGCATCTAATAATACTTCCCCTTTTTTCATGTTTAGTTTTTGTGTTTCGTCGGGCCTCATCAAACAATCTTTCAATTCCCTAAAACCAGTTCCGTCCGATACTATAATTTTTTTTGAAATGGGGAAATCAATTTTCGCCCAAAAATTAACCCCGCAGGGTTTTACCCGTCTTTTTCATTACTGCTGTACAAATAGCATAAGCAAACTCACAAAAAAATTGGTCCCATGTATCATGATGATCATTTACAAAATTTTCCCAATCATTTCACAAGATCGGACACGCTGTTTCTATTTGCCTGAGGCCTATATACAACAGTTTCACATCCTTATGCCTAATCTTCACTTAAATGTTCAAAAATTTGGGATATAAATTGGGGACCGTTGTCACTTATTAATTTTATTGGGCTCCAAACGGATATAAAATTAAAAAAAAAAAGTATCCACTTTTTCATGGGGGGCCCCCTTTTTTAAGAGGTAAAATTTTTAGGCCATTTGCTGATATGATCGATTTTACAAATACATATCGATTACGTCTCACCTCGATGTGGGGAGGCCCTAAAAAATCTAACGTAACTATCTCTTTTGGGATAATTTAATAAAACGGATTTAATCGCCCCAGCTGGTAACGCGTTTTATATTTGCCACATATGGATGTAGAGACATATTACAATAAATTTTCATATTGGGAAATAACAAACGCCCCTTATTTTATGATAAAACACAAAAAATGCCCCACTAGGGGCTTTGAAAACCTATTATTTCTTCCAAAGATTTGGAATGTTTACCCCATTTCACCTATGAAGTCATTTCGAAATAAAATAACAAGCCCTAAAATTTTTGAAGTCTTTACCAAACCCACATTACGTCGCATTAACTAGCTATCTTCCAGGTTTTCTAAATATTTTAAGATATGCCCTAATTTGGTTCATTTTTTTTGCTCTGTTATTAACTGTTCTGGACCTAAGTACCAAATTCTGATTATTGCACAATTAACTTTCTCCCCATTATACTTTCAAGGGGTTTTTGGGAAAAAACCCCCCACCGCTTTTTGGGTTTCCCGGGCCTATGTTCCCTTTCTATATTAAATTTTAATTTGAGGCCCATTGACATCCTATCGACCCCCGGGAATTAAAGTGTTAAAGCAGCATGACAGTAATAACTTTAATGGAAATGATCCTTTGTTCTGAATTTATTCAGGGCCCCAAAAACGCTAAACATTTTTTCGGTTACCGTATAATTCCCCAGGTTGTAAGTGTGCAAAAAAATACAACTGGTCCTGATTTAGAACCGCTCCCACACCCATTGAACTTGACCCCTTAAAAACCGAAAGGCTTTTTAAATCCGGCAATTTTTTAAAACGGGGCCTTTGTTATGGCCGCCTTGACCGCGTCGAATGCCTTTTGCGCTTCAGTTGACCAAAACAATTTTTAATTTTCTTTAAGATTATAAAAGGGGGGACAAAGATCAGCATAATTTTAATAAATTTGCGTACCCCTTATACCCCAAAAACTTGGGTACCCCCATTTAAAACGGTGGTTTCACCCCAAGTATGGTCGAACCTTTTTCCATCCATTTTGATTCCCCCCTTACTAATAATCAATCCTAAATATTTAATTCATCCAAAACCCTTTAATTTTTCTTTTTTTTAATGCCCAAACCCATCTTTAATAACGTAAAATTTCCCTAGATGCTCAACATTTGAGTAATGATGGAACGAGATAATTACGTCATCCATATATACATTCACAAACCTTCCTATCACCGGTTTCAATATAATTTTATCGCCTTCTGAAAATTGGGACCGCCCCGTTCCAAATGGATACGCCGAAATGCGTAGGTGTCACTTTTACTACGAACGTGGCCCAAAATATCACTGGGGGTTTTTCCCCGAAAAGTACCCACCCTTTGATCAAAAGATGACATTAATATCGTTGGGGGGGTTTTGTTATTAAATCATCTATTAACGGTGGGGGGATATCGTGACTGAATTAAGTTTCCTATAGTCAACCCAAATCTATATGCTTCCGGGTTTCCCGGGGAACCCCTTATTTTTTTTAATAACACAACGGTGACGCGTACGGGATTGAATTGGGAAATATGGTTCCTTCTTTCAACATTTTTCAATATGATAATCGAGTATCGCTTGTTTTGCCGATCATAGGGGGCCCCGGGAAACCCCGTTGGGGTTCCCCGTTCAATTTCATGGGATAAAACATGGGAAGACCTGGTTTTTCTGAGAACAATCCCTTAAAACTATAAACAAATTTTTTTAATCCTGTTTTGCTTTTCCTCCAACTTTTTCTTGACAGACTTATTTCTACATTTCCCTTTCCCCAAATGTTTTAACCACCTTTCTATTTGGAAACAAATCTTTAAAGATTTTTACAAAGTCTAAAAAAAATCTTTTTATCCACTTTGTCTCCCCAGAATACATGGGGATTCCAAATTTGTCAACACAAAAACCAAGGTTTTTTAAACTCCCAAATTTGAATATTCAATTTCAATTCCTATTTTTGACATTTCGCCCCCTTGCTGTGATCACCCGAGACCGGGTTTTTTTTCTTGCTTATAAAAAAAAAATTTTTTTTATATTTCCCCAAATTTTAAAAATTTCTCCGCTCGAGTGTCCCAAAAGCTTTAAAAATGTGTCATTTAATAAAATAGGCTTGGAATTTCCCCTGGGGCATCATATCCCCGAAAGTTTAAAGGTATATCCACTGCCGAGTTCTTTTGATTACTTTGAACATCATTAACTTTCAAAACATTCAATCGTCCCCTTGTATTCTACGCCTCATGAAATTCTCCTCTAACCCCTATTTCCGGGGGCCTCTCTATTAAAATCATATTCATTCCCTCAAATTGGTATCCCCCTGTCGGTTTCCGGCACCCTTCTAAATCTTTCCGCTTTTAACCCCCGGTTTTTTGGGGGGGACTCGTGTTCCCTTATAACATTTCGATTACTTTGGGCTTGCCCAACCCTGTTTCTAACTGCGATTATCACCAACATTTTACTCCTCCCTTTTAAAGTTCCCACCCTATCATCTTCGGAACCCCTTTGTTTGAAAAACTTTTTCCTTTACGACTCAAAATTTACCTTTTTTGATTTAACCTCCACTTTTGAACTTTTTTTCAGCTAACAAAAATGGATCTTACCAAGTCCCCACCCGAACCCCATTCTAGTTAATGCAATTTAATAAATCTCAAAACCGTTGGTTATTCCTTCCCTGTTTTAACGCGTAAAATTTTTCTAAATCTTTTTTTATTCCGTTCAGGGTTTTTATAATTTGTTTTGTAAAAAAATTGTTGTCTGCCTCCTGGGCCCAATATCTTAACCCCTTCCCCCAAAGCCTTTAAAAGCGCGCAAATCGTTGGTATTTCTATAAATTTTATTGTTTTGGTTTTTTTAAAATCGGCCCTTTTCTGACCCAAAAAAAACATTTTTAAAATAAACCCACTGAGTTTCTATGGGGTCTAAAATTAAACTTTGGCCGCCACTGATACCCCCCCATTGTACCGTATCTTTATTTTCAGCGTGGGAAGCTAGGGTGTAGGATTTCAAAGGGAATAGAATTTTTAATTTTTAAATGCTTTGAATAGAATTTAAATGTCAACAATTTAGATAAATTTTTGTGAGAATCTATAATGAACAAACACACAATGATAGTTAAACTTTCGGTAATTTAGACCCCTTTCTCAAGTTATAATTATTTTATCCGCCTACCCCACTTTAAAAAATTACAAGTTCTAAATCAAATAATCACCCCACCTTAATCCAAACTTAGATTCAATCTTTATGTAAACTTTGGGGCCCCGTGCAATGGTATGCACCTTGTATTAACGGCTGGTTTTCCCGGTAACTTCACGATTGGCTGTCAATTCACACTATTCTCTATCACACATACCATTCCCCAAAATTGCCATCTCACTTACTGAAATTTCCGTTATTTAAAAGCTATCTTATTTACATTTCTTTTTCACATTTCGCTTCTTGTGTTTTGGTTGGAAAAGAGTTGCCATTAATCTTGGCCACCAAAGAACCCACAGGTTATGTTAAAGAAAAGACGTGTGAGCCCATCACAAGAGTAAGTGATTGTAAATCATAGTGTTCTTTGAATTTAGTGATATTTTAAATCATTAATTATGCCTAATGTATGATATATCAAATTATATATATACGTGCAATGCGTGTGTATGTAAAACTACATTTAAGTGTAATGTAGCTTTATGTGAGCAAACTTACTTTAGTCCTTTTTATTAATAAAATGTGAAGTAATTTATCTCCTTATTTTTAGAAGCCTTAGGTACAACATGGACAAAGCATTTTTGCCAGTATCAGAAGTACCAAAAAAAATTTTCCTTGATGCCATATTCTCAAACAGTCGGGAAAATCGTAAGTAGATGTTTTAATTTGGTTGCTTGTTAATATATTTGTTTCTGATGTAAATTTATTTCAAAGCGTTTTGAGAGAGATTTAAGAGTTTGTTAAGCCGAGGTTTTTACATTAAAAGTTACAATTAAGATTTAGTAATTTAATTTGTAGCGCAATTATATATATATTAATAGTAAGAGTGAGGGAAGAAAAAGAAGAAAGGTCAACTGAGATAACTTTGTCTTATGATCATTATTAATTATATAAAGAGGTTAATTACTGAAAGTTTTTGTTTAATTATGGTGTTAGTTCAAAACATTATTTAAAGCAGGGATGTATCCACATGATTTCTTAAGTTTTTGTCAAATCTTATTATAACCCCCCTCTCTCTCTCTCCTGCTGTTGCACTAAAAAATTACATTTTAATTCTACCATATTAACAAGAGTTGAGATACTTGTTCTTACATCAAGAAAACAGTATGATGAACTCAGTTTGTTTTGATTAGTTTGGAATGTGAACGTGTTCAATTTGTAATATCAATTTTCGACATATAGGGTGTCACATTGTTCTATTAAATTCATCCAAGCCTCTCATGTCCACACAAGTCAAGGATAGGTTGCATGTAAATTGAAAGAATGTTTCCACATCAGTTATCTATCAGAATTGTCTAAACTCAGACTACATCGGCCTGAAAAGCAACCTATTAACATACAGCATTCATGATTTCTTGAGATATTCGCTGTACCTGTGCACATCTACTAGCTCAATGAGCCTTACTCATCAGATGAGGCAGCTTGTTTCAGCCATCAACACATTTCAATGCCAGTATAGATCACAGATAAATGCATAGTGTTTGTGCCTTGTAATCATCAAAGGTATGAAAGTGGGCATTCAGCCCCAAAAGCCCATATTCAAGTTTTGAACCTCTGTAAAGGATCAAGGAGAGAATTTGAATTTTGACATTTTTTATGCCTCAACATAGAAATTTGTAGTAATTTGAAACAGTGTTTCACATATATTTTGTGAACAATTCTTATACTGAATCAAATGTGATCTTTTTCAGTCTGCATTCCTGTCAGATAAATATTTTTTGATATTCGTGATACACTTTTACAGTGGGCATGCAAGGAAATCCAAAGTTCATCTGTGTCTTGAGAATGCTCTAGCTGCTCTTGAAATTTGCACTACTAATCCTGTTACTTAAATTGGGAAAACTAGTCATTGTTACAGTGAAAACTGATGTAATAAGTACCTTATCTCCCTGTTGACTTATAGACACTGCCTACCACATCAAGCTGGGTTGCATTTTCTTCATTGCTCAAAGATGTATGCCTATGCCAATTTTTCTTGCTCTTCAGTTTGCATTATACTTGATTGTAATATCAAATTAGTTGAGTTTGCTTCTGAAAATGTAACTATAGAAAACTGTGGTTATGATGAAAATTTTAAACTGTTACGTTATTCGTGTGTTATACATAAGAGCTCAGTAGAAATATTATGAAAATCAGGATTTTTTAATTCATATTTGAATTCAAATTACTTGATTTGTATGGAGAACATTTTAATGTGTTGGTTATTCTTCCCAGCTTTTTTCCAAGTAAAATAAATACAACTGAAGTTTGATCATTTTTATCTTTGGCAGATAAAATATCAATTTCATTTGTAAAAGATCGTAAATTGGTTGCTAATTCTTTTACTAGCCATCACTATTAAATGATTTTGCATATAATTGATTTCAATTTTCATTTGTAGATGAATGGAGAAACTGTTACAGTTAAAGAATGCATTGGGTATGTATATACTTTAACAATATATATATGCGTATATAATCTGTATGGGGCTAAGTACACTTCTTGAATAAAATGATTTAATTTGCAACCGCATGACTTTGAATCTAAGAACTCTTAGTACATGAATTTGATTACTGGTAAAAAAAAAGTCGTTTCAAAATAGTTGTTAGTATTATAAGGGGATGAGGGTACTTATATGTAAATCTTAATGACTAACCTTAGTTAACCTAATTTTACATTCATATGATGATTATTTTACAGATCATTTAAGATTATCTAAACATTTGTTTAACTTTTTTTCTTTCTTTTTTTTTAAAAAAAAAGAGGCTTATATAGTTGTGCCCTTTATGAATGTATATTTCTTACTTAACAGGACTTCAGTTAAAATTTTTGGGTTTAGAATTTGTGGAGTTAATTTATCGATGGCCAATGTTTAGCATAATAAACATGTTGTTATAATATGGTAGCTCATGCACCAGAGACTTCTTCTTAATATGTAGAATTCAACAACAAAAAAAAGTTTACCAGGAATAGTAGTGACATTAAAAAATGAGTGTCTAAGTCATGCCCAAATTGCATATTGTGAACACATTTCTTGAAGCTCTTAGATTGCAAAGGTTTAAATAAATGCTGTTGAAATGATCAACTTCACAGCTTTTATAATAAGAATACTTATTTGAGTAACCGGTGATGTATAAGATGTTAGTTCCATTAATTTTAATTAAAAAATATTGTTCAAATGCTATTTTTTGCTCTTTGTATCTTTTTAGATTAAAACAAACATTTATTTCCAAATTAGCTTTCTCATATGTCAATAACATTTTATGGTAAACAGCATTTTTTTTCCTTCAGGCGTCAATATGACTCCATTGATAAACGTTTCTGCTTTGATGTTATACCAGAGGATAAACCGACATCATACACATTTCAGGCATTGTCTGAGGAAGATAGACGATTATGGTTGGATGCAATGGATGGCAAAGAACCGGTAAGCATTATATGGAATTAGCCTTTCCTTTCTTCTCAAGCCAATTTGTTTGAAAATTAAATTGGTATTTCTTAATAGTAAATGTGTAACTAAGTCTGTTGAAGAGATGATCTGGAAAAGGAGGGAAGAACCTTTGAAACCAAATTTAATTTGTCAGAATTGTTTGAAAAGTAGATAAAATATTAAATTACTTTGTAGTCTAAATATTACTTTAATTGTTAGTGACGACTTAATTGTTAGGTAGAGTTGAATCGACTTTACTTTTATCATTAGATTGAGCAGAAAAAAATGTTTAATAATTTTTCAATTTTAATTATTAATCCTGTAGATGTCTGAGAAATTGAGTAGATTGCACTTAAAATATTTTAATCCTATTGTTTCACTTTTCATCTCTTGGCACATAAAATACTTTTTTCAATGTATTTTTGCCTTAATCAATTTCCCAAGGAATTAGAATTTGTTGTAGGTATTCACTTAAAATATTTAATTTGCATATATTACTCTCATTTGAGACTCTAGAAATTATAGGCATTTCGTTTAATGAAGATATTTATATCTGAATTTTTAGAATTTTCTCAAAATTAGAAAAGATTTACTCGTATTGTATCATTTATGTATGACAAAAATTCTTACTACAGTATTTTTATTTGTTTATCATATACTCTAATGTTTAAAGAGCATTTGATATTTAACATATTCTGAGCAAATTTCATTTTAGCTTGTGTTTCACTGTAATCTTTTATTTCAGTGTTTGGCAATTTGGGTAACATACAAGGTACTTGGTAAAACAATCATATGATTGCTAGTCTCCAGATTGACTCTGTTTATGTAAGGTATAAATGTTAATGCAGAGTGTTCCTTCATTTCAGAATATAAATGCATAACCCTATAGATTGATATTTTTGATTGCATTATGGAATATTTAGAACTAGTCTCGTGTCTATAAATACCCTCAGGTTTTACCATTATATAGATCCTGTTTTTAATTGTTCACTAACTTTGCATGTCTGAACAACGTATAATTTACTTAACAAAGTATGTTTTTTAATATTATTAGCTTTCTTTATGCAGGTATAATAAATGTTTGTTATTTTTCAGTTTTTTCTTCATATATAAGCATGCTTATTTGAGAGAAATGTTGAATGTGTATTGTTATTGAAATATATTTATTTTGTACATAACTATTTCAACATTGTTATTTTATTGAAATGGATATATATTTATATTTTATTTGTAATGTCCTTGAAAAGACCAGTATGTAAAATGCCAATGATTGGAATCATGCAGAAATTTTATGGGATTTTTTTAAAGAAAGCATCTTAATGCAGCATGCTTCAATTATTATTATTCCTTTTGATTTTAATATTTGGTTCCTCACTGCATGCCCTGTTTAATTGTTTATCATGTAATAGTTGATCACAAAACCAAATTATGATTGCAATAATTATAAGTTTTTATCAGCTGATTAATGATTCTCCAAGTGTAATAATTTAGCTATTTTAGTTCCATTTATTCCATTCTTCTATACTTATGTATTTGTTTTATATATTCTAAAATTTCCTATTCATTCATTTGTATTTTATGTTCTACAGGCTCACAGTCTATCTGGAAAGAATATGAAGCCAGATGGATGTAAGTATTTACTTTGTTATATTTATTATAACCTCTGTTTAAAAAGCACTAGCTATGGCAGCCAAATGCTAATGGTCTTGAACTCAGCATTGGCATTGTTGCATTGAGGGTTCAAGTCCAGTTGTCACTTAAAACTTGCCATGTAGAAAAGCTGATGCATACTATATTATGGCTCAAGAGCCCTTATACTGGTGTGATTGGGAAATCTAGAGAGTGGTGTGCCTACTCAGTTGCTGTCCTCATCACTTGACCAAGGTTCAAAATTATGAGGTCCATCACTAATGTCCCTAGTGTTTCTTCACAATACGTAGTGTTAATAAAAAAAATCAAATAATTCAAGAAGAACATTGGATAAACTCTGTATGTTGGTAAAAGTTTATATATGCAGTTAACACGTTCACTGGCGCGTCAGTATAGTGCTACCTCGTATGCCGACGCCGCTCTGGGACGACGACGAACTATAATAAGTTGTAGGCTTTATTGTACTTCGGCTTCTGAGGATGGATATACCAATTTTACTGGCAGTGAATGTGTGTTCATAGTGTAACGTTTTCGTCTCGCAGCTGTGATCGGCGTCTTTGTGGAAATAATCACCACACGTGCAAAGACACTTGTGCAACTTTGAATTATTGTGTATTACCATCTTGGATCGACCTTTGACATCATGAGGGGCCCTTTTCCCTTCTTCTAGTAGGATGTAACGAGATGCTGAAAGAGGTGCCTTTTCACCCCTGATCCCCGAACAGAAGGAGGAAGAACCAGGGAGAGATGCTTTGTACCGTCAAGTGAGCGGTTGCCGAAGGGATCCCTCCTCTCACAAACCACTGTTTTGAACTCTAATAGTTTTTTAATAAGTTTAATAACTTCAATGTATAATTCTGTAAATAATAGCTGTGAAATAAATAAACTAAATATTTAAATTAATCAATATCATGCTACCGTTATTTATCTCAAACGTCACAATAGGTAATGCATACAACTGTATGTGTGTAAATGCTTTCATAAATGGACTCTAAAGTGTACTATGTGTACCCTAGGGATATGCAAAGTAATACTTGGGCTACTTATATCTATTTTTACTTTAGGGGTATACAATCAAAAAGATTTGGATACCACCAGTTTAAATAAGCAGTATTTGGTTTGGACATTTTGTTTTGCTTCTTATAAATTATTAGAGTAGCATAGTGCAATGACTTTGTGTCATTGTTTGATGTTCCCCTGGTTCAAATACCTACACCAGGTCCATGATACTATGTTGCTGTAATAGTTCCATGAGTCCATTCTCCCTCTCACTCCTTGGCTGCCTTACAGAGGCGCCAATACAGTCAATGACATGAGAATGAGAAGCAGGACAGGAATAAAGGCGCAATGAAAGTCTTGTCTGTCGACGAATTTCAAGCTTCTGATGTGACCACTATGCAGCCTAGAAAATACAGTCTGTGCGAATTTTATATCTACCAACTGTTGGGACAGACCAAGACTGTTTCCAGCATACCAATCATGTGCAAGAGGTACTCTTCAAATAGACTTTGCATTAGCCCTGTAAATAGAAAATATTTCAGATACGAAATGTTCACAAGAGGTGGCAGAAGGAAGAGCTCTTTCACAAGCAAGTCTGTCATCTCATATCCTAAAATTCCAACATAGGGGATCCATTGAGTACAAACTCTGCTTTCAGTGAAAGTGTAACCTTTCATGCATTCCATGACAGTATGAATATCAATGCAGGAGATTGGAGTAAGGGTTGGCACGGCATTTGCAATTTTGATTGAGAAACTGGGTTAACAAACTTTGTGTATAATTCTTCACCCTTTGAGTAAAAAACGAAAGCTTGGGCATTTAAATGCATGTGAGGAATTCATTGATATTGCAGATATTGATCCTTGTTTCCTTAATCTTATTGTAAACAACAATGAGAATTGGTGAAACGGATATTACACTGAATCTAAAGTAGCAGAGTGTGGATTCCCCTTTTCAATGTAGTTCCTTCAGGCAAAAATTTCTTATGAATATTATGCCTGCAGCATTGAAAGAAAAGAGCATTACCATTACATGAAATTTTTCACTAAAGTTGAAAAGTCTAGTTGAAATATTGGATAGCTTTGTGAAGTGGATACAGGCCTCAGTATGTTGTAAAGGACTCACGTATTTTAATTCCAATATATCCAAACTACATGCAGCAATTGCTGTATGCCAAAATTGAAATTCTGTCACTTGCTCATTCCCTTCTCTCATGTGGTACCTGCAAATTACTTCAGATTTCCTTTACTGAAGAGAGCCTTGAGAAGGACTATAATATTTTCTACAATTGAAGCGATTCAACAAAATGTGACTACCAAATAAAGGACATTCAAAAGATACCTTCCCACTCAGTTTTAATGCATGCAGAGCATTGACTGGTGATTACTTGGAAGGATAGTTAACCTTGTTTGCACATATGTTTGATAACCTTTTTACAAACTTTTTGAACTCAAGTTGTACATATTCCCTTCTTTTAAAGAAAGGTATTTTGTGTGAGTGTGCACATAAATGGAAGTGATGAATATATTTTGTTCAACTTGCAATATATTTTTTCAAGATGTTTCTCTCTCTCTCTCTCATTAATTGGAAATAAAAGGTATTGAGTTTTCATCTTTAAATTCATTTTAAATAAAAGCTTACTTTCCTTCTTTTTCAGTTAAAAAAACTTTAAATTTCTTTTTCTTTCAAGTTTCTTTAGATGAAGCTGGGTTTGCATTTGTTCAATGGTGTATAAATTTCATTGAATCCAAAGGACTTATAGACCAAGGTCTATACAGACTTGTGGGGGTAAATTCAAAAGTTGCCAAACTTACACAAGTTGCATTAGGTAAGTATATGAAATTCTTTAGAACTTGAGATTATTTTTTCAATATATTTTTTGAATGATTTAGAAATTCCTCTCACTTTCTTTTGTAGAAAATAAAGGTGTTAACCTGTCATCTTTGGATGAAGATGAATTTGAATTGAAAACAGTTACTAGTGCTCTCAAAAATTTTTTTAGGTAATGTGAACTTAGTTATTTGCTTTATCTCGTGTGTTTTTATCATTTAAAGAATTAAAATATGGTTGATGTTGTCTAGGTTCGGAATTATCTATATTCCATCAACTTGTAATATGTTAATCCATGAATATTTTAATTCATTGTGCACTTCATACTTTGTTATAAAAAATATTTGAATACTTTATGTACAAAAGGATTTTAAGATGAGTCAAAATGAATTCAAAATATAATTTTCTTGTTGCCCATAAGTTTTTAAACTTTCTGTCAAGGTTAATATTGTTTTCTTCTGTCTAGAAATCTTCCTGAACCTCTTCTTACATTTCGATTACATGGAGCATTCATTGCTGCTGCAAGTAAGATATCCTTTTCCTTATCATTAATTTAAAATATTCTGTATTATTCAAGTAATAAAAATAACTAATTCTATTTTACTTTATGACATTTACTAGAAGAATTATTTTAAACACGTTTTTTATGTGATGAATTGGAAGTTGTAAGTGTTGGCAGGAAAACCCATATTGGCTGAACTAAATGTGCAAACCCTTATTCCCAATAAAAAGATAAAAATTCTTAAAATGATGTTTAGCTCTTGATATTCTTTGCTAATATGGATTAATTTACATTCTGGAGCTTTCTATTATATTACATTGGCTCTGGATGAAAACAAATCAACTTCTTAACACACACCTACCTTATTTCCGTAGGAAAATATTACTCAAAAATATTGAAAAAAAACCCTTTTTTTTTTAAATGTAAGCAAATGTTTGATTTATTGTTGGAGATAGAAGTGTTTACTTCAAATTTTATATCTTGTGTTATATTCATCTCTTATTACTTCATTTAGGAGATTATATTTTGTACAAAGCTAAATAATTAAACAATTTTCCTTGTAAAATATTTCTTTTTCAGAACAAGAAAATAAAATATTACGAATAAATAACATTCATGTATTAGTGCATTCATTACCTAAAGCAAACTTCCGAATGTTGGAAATACTTATCAGTCATTTGTGCAAGTAAGTTTTTTTGTTATTATATTCTTGTTTGCTACAAAGTGATATTTAAGTCTCCTTAAAATTAGTATTACAAAGTATGTATAAGAATTCTTACAATCTCTTTATAAGATTTTCCACTATATCACAAATAATGAATGCAAAGGAGTTATTACATTGTTTCATTTTATCATGTATATAATTACAAAATTTTGAAAATGTTCAAGAACAAAACGAATTCAAATAAATTTAAACTAAAATAAGTTGTGTAAAGTATTTATAAACTAACATTTATACTTAAACATTAATATTAAAAACTGAACTATAGATAATTGTTTGGGGAAAAGAATTAAGATTTTTTTGATGCGTGTAGTACAGTAATTGAGAAATGCTAAAAGATAGAGCATTTATCAGCATATTTTGATGCAGTCAGAAAATGTTTTGACTTGTGAACAGTATATATTTGCTTCAAAACAACTTGTGAAATAAAATGAATAAATTATATGGTGGGCTTTCAGTAATATAAATTTCAAAAAGGAAGAATTTTTTTCCTATTTCATTTATGAAACAGCAGCTTGATTTTCTTTCTTAAAAAAGAATTTAATTCTTAATTTTTACTGTAAAACTAAAATTTAGTTGTATAGTTTAAACCTATGCTTTTACTGTCTTTGTAAATACTTTTTGAGGGGTGGGGAGTCAAAAGTTATTAAAATTTTTGTAGATGATTTATTTTAAAAAATAACTAAAGTAATAAGGTTTAAGTAGGAAAAGGTAGTGTGGATGCAAGAGTGAAATTTGTTTCAGAAAGCATGGCTCATGACCTTCTGATTACACACCACTAAGCTAATATATGACAAAGGAAGTTCTTACAATTCATGATTGTTTATTGCTTCTAGTTTTATACAATTAAAAGAATATACATTGATTTCACATTTATCTGTGGGTTTCTTTTGGTTTCAATGTATCTTGTTATTAATTTTGAAATGAATTTCTTAAAATATTTGCTTTGCAAAATAATGAACTTCCTTCATTTTTCTAGAATAGCAAAGTTATCAAATAAAAATTTAATGACAGTATCTAATCTGGGAATATGTTTTGGTCCTACTTTGCTACGCCCTGAAGAAGAAACTGTTGCTGCAATAATGGAAATAAAATTTGGGAATGTTGTTGTTGAAATCCTTATAGAAAACTTTGAAAAGGTGAGCTTTATTTTCTTGTATCTCTTTTTTTTCTCCTAATGGTCCTTGAAAATGTTTTAAAGGTATTTATCAAAATGTAAATCTTGAAGTTTGTATTTTTTAACAGAGTAAGTACCAATGTATTTTCAATATTGAGAATATGTAAATAAATTGTCAAAAATCTAATAAAGCAAAGTAATAAATAGAAATATAACTAGTCAATATAGGTAAAAAATAAGATAGTTTTAGTGGTGTAATAGCTAGCTCTTAGGGACTAAAACTGTAGGATAAAACATAGCTTTTAGGTTAGCCAAACTTCTATATTTACCTTTAACTGCAAGGGAGAGAGAATAGTTTAAGAATAAGATATCATTAATACTTAAGATAACAATTATAAAACTAGAAGAATATTATAACTAAGTGATCAGTGCCAAATATCAGGTAAAAAAATACAAAGAAAAGAAATAAACCTAGATATCTAAGCCATAAAATTAAATATTTAAATAAAATATTTTTAAGACATTATAACAGTCTAACAACATTTCGTAATCTCAAACTCAGTGCCTAAATAGAACTGTAAACAGTAAAGTAGTGCAAATAAGAACAAATTGATAAATTATTATAATCAATTATTGTATCTAAAAATGAATGAAAACCCCCAAAAAATAATTAATTTTTGGGGTGATAAAAATCAAGGAAAAACTCAAAATGAGGCAAAGTGAAAAATGCAAATATATTTACAGTTTTAGCCAGCTGCCCATCTGGTATAGCGGTTAGTGACGCTCATTGCGGTGCCGTTGGGCCTGGGTTCGAATCCCGGTGAAAGCATGGATGTTTGTAAATGTATAGTGCCTTTGCGGCCGGCGAGTCGTAAGTCCTCTCGTGAGAGAGGTGGGAGGCCCCTGGCCACCGCCAGGGTGTGCTCCCTCAAAATTGGGGTGGAACCCAGCCAAATCGTTCTGTCACCTGTATGGTGCTCAAAGCTAAGGCTAACAGCAGGTGTACAAAATCCAACCCTTAGCCGCGATGAATTTCGAGGACCTTGATTTGATGTTACTGTCGATCAGGTGGCATAAGTAACAACAGCAGCTTTAGCCTATGGTATTTAAACCCAATACAAATAAAACATTATAACGAGATAAAAATAAAGAATTTATTAGAAAAATGTTAAAAGGAAAGAAAAAGAAGTATCTAAAATATAGAAAATTAGAAAGATGTTTATTATAATTATTAATGAATTTTTTTGATTAAATATAGTTGTTTTTTCGCCATCCTATGTATTGTTACGATGTAAATAATTAAGTATAATTTTTCTATAAGAGTATAGAAATTGAAATGTTAGAGTGTCAAAAAGGTATCTTAGCAATATTAAAATTAATGGCATCTCTTTTATCAAAAAAACATAATTATTTAATTCAGAATCTTTAAAAGTTACAGCAAGGATAATCTTGTTTTAAGAAGATTATTGGTGTGTGGGGGTTTGATGAGCTTCAAATATTTAGGATAAAAACGAATACTAGGAGTATATTCTCTATTTTTACCCAAAACAATTAGATCATCTATATATCTAAAAATATAAAATCATTATTAATAATTGTAACTATTTTCATAATTAAGTAAACTATTGCTAACAGGTCCACCTTGAGGTAGACTCTTAGTTTGTTTATATTGATTGCCAGTAAAATTGTATGTATGTATTTTAATTTTATTGGTATATATCTATAAAGGAGAAAAGCGACTCACTCACTGACTCATCGCGATATCTCCGGAACTATTAAACCTACAAACCTGAAATTTGGTAGGGATATTCCTTTCATGCAGTAGAGATCCGCTAAGAAAGGATTTTGCGAAAACCGAACCCCAAGGGGCGTTACGGGAGCTTAAGGGCCGTCATAGATAATTATTTCCATTTTTAAACTATTAGACGTACAGTCTTGAAATTTGGTACGCAGATTTCTTTCATAGAGCAGAGATCCTCTACAAAATAGGTTTTGGGAATATTGACCCCAAGGGAGATTAAGGGGCGTATTAGATAAATATTTCCGTTTTTAAACTATTAGACCCATCTGCTTGAAAATTAGAAGGTTTGTTCCTTTCATGGAATAGGGTTCCTCTAACAAGGAGTTTTGCAAAAATTGACCCCCAAGTCAGGGGGTTGCGAGGGGTCAAGAAGAGTTATAAAGAAAACTCCTGTTTTTGAATTTTTTAACCCATTTACTTGAAATTTATTAAGCACGTTTCTTTAGTTGAATAGAATTCCACTAAGAATGTATTTTATGGAAATCAACTTCAGGGAGGGGAGTTACTGGAGCATATTGATAAACAAAATTCCCGTTTTCGAACTACTAGGACTATAATAAAATTTGGTTTGCATGTTTCTTTTGTTGAATTGAAATCTGCTAAGAATGCTCTCAACGGGGTTATAGGTGTATTGATGATAAAAATTCCGTTTTTGCTCTATTAGATTTAGACTTGAAATTTAGCATGAATGCTTATTTTATGGAGTAGAGATCCACTGCGGAAATCCACTTGATTATTGAATTAAGTGAGCACAAAAAAAATCTTTCTTCTTCTATTTTAGAGATTATTAGCATTATCAATTTTAAGTTTTGTCCTTTTTATATCAAGAGACCAGAGTTACAGCTAAAAATATATTTTTCAATACAATCAAATTCTTAAAGCTAGATATCAATAATTTTTATTTACGTAAACAGTGTATATTTATACAACATCATGAAACAGTGAAGCGGATAGGTAACGGCTAGTATATATGTTACCGTTAAAGTGTATCATTCAGTTATTTCATAGAATAACTGAATTGTACACTAGGTATTTCATTAAATAACTAGACAAGTCAGTTAAAGTATATAATAGATGAAATATTTCATACTTTACCTAGTTATTTTAGAAACAACTAGTTATTCTATGAAATAACTAATGATGAACTGTTAAAGATAAAAATAAACAATTTCAAAGTTATTTTATAATTATTTTTATATGTAACATCTGGCCTGTCCCCCCTTTATAGTTTCTTTACTAATGATAATCTGTTTGGGGCAGGGGAGGGCATACACACTAAAATATCATTTCCCCCATATTAATCCTATGGTGCCACTTTTTTTTATGGTATGGGGTTGATATTTGGGGGATTGACTAAATTAATGTTCAGATCCTGAAACCCTGTGAAGCTCCCCCTACAGGGCTATTTCCTTTATATCTCGAATCTTAGACCACCTTGGTCATCTGTGCCTGCTTGACTCCATAGATATCCCTATGAGCTTTCTGTACATATAATTTCATTGCAATAATCCTATTTCATTTCAATCTCTCTCTGCTTTGAAACTCAAACCATATGCTGTATTTCATACTTTAAGGATCAAGTAATCATTATTCTATAAAAAACCTAGTTAAAGAGCGTAGAATTGAATAATATTATATACTTTAATTGACTTGTGTGTGCCTAGTTATTCTGTGAAATAATGGATTTCACACTTTAACGGTAATATATATATATATATGTATGTAAAGAAATTCTGGAATAAAAATTGAGAACTTATGTATTAGATTGGAAAATCAGTAACTAAATTTTCAGAATTCTAATGTAAAATTTTCCTTCTTATAAATGTAAACTGTAAAAATAATCATGATTTCATAGTTACATACATCTTATTAAACTAGGCAGATCCAACAAAAGACATAATGATCAGTATTTTTAAAGGTAGAGAATTCAATTATAGTTTCTGTATAACTGATACACATATACTGTTAATGTTTGAAATTATGAATTTTTTCTATTAACAATACTAAGTGTAAACGTATACATGTTTCAAATATTTGCTGAAATTTAAATATGAAGGTTATATTTGCAATGATAATTTTAATGTTGAAAACTAATTTTGTTTCACCTATGCATGGAGTTAAATCTTGATTTAAAATTTCTTTTCAAAGCAACTTGTAAAAGTTTTAAAATAATTTATGGGCACTTTCTGTTAAAATATAGCTGCCTTCATACAAAAGTAAATTTTTATCAATACTGGTGTCAAATTTTAAATTTTAGAGTTTGAAATTTTTTATTTATCAAGAGGGAAATATTCCAAATTTTAATTTGTTTGGATTAGTGTTTGTGAATCATAAGAGCTTTTGTCGTTAAATTGATGATATACTGTTTCTCAAAAACTGTTATACATTATCACTTTTCGAATAAAAAGATGTTATAGTCAATTATATGGTTCGTTGTCAAATACAATCACTGTTCTGGCACTTTCCGTATACCTTGCAAAATAAATAGGACAAGAAATACTCTGATTTGGTCAGAAGTATCAGGATAAAAAGTTTTCAAGTGACTGAAATGGACCTGCTTGTCACTGAATGACGTATCAGTTTGCTCCATTTAATATTTTACCCAATGAATTATCGAATATTAAATTTTTAAAAATGTAATGCAATTTCATCACAATTACAAAATTCTTTTTTGGATTACCTGTAAATGTAAATATGGATGGGGCTAAATTTTTTCCTACACCTACTTCTCTCCATGTTTTAACTGCAGCTTATATGTAGTTAAAATCTTTCTAGAATCATCTTCAAAAGACGAATCTAATTAATTTTACTATATTTTCATTACTTCCTCTCCTACCAACTCTGATTTTTTCATTGTTTTTTAATCTTTCAAAATCACTAATTTTTAGCCACAAAAACAACTTTTTATGAGGTGGAATAAGATAAATGAACAAGATGTTTAGATGAAATCCCAAAGAAACAAGTGTACAAGCTCTAATTTGTAATTTTCCCACTAATTGCAAAACAATCTTCTTTACAAATGTAGCATACTTGACAGGGACAAAAAATAGCTACATACATGGGTAGGTGGCCTAAATGCTTAATAAAAAGAGTGTAATATAAAACTCATGAAATCTTATTACAAAACATTGCAAAGATCATCATCTTAGCTGCGAAACACATTAGAATTTATTCAGAAATAATAAAAAATTCTCTCAATGAATCTGAGCCTGTCTTTAATCAGGAGTATTAAATCATGACTCATGATAATTATTTTTTAGAAATTTCCAACTACAAAGGTAACTTGAAATAACTAGGCAAATGGTTAAATATTTTAAAGGCTAATATTTTCATTTAGATCTTCAAAAGTATTCCCGAGACTGATTCTATTCGTCGCCAGCCACCTCCTTATGTACCACCACCTCAACCTTTGCGTAAAGATGGACATCAATCCCCACCTCTTAGTCATTTGTCATCAAATAGATCTTCTTCTATTGAAGTTTATGGAGGAAGGAACAATCCTCAAAATATTAGTAATTTTTCATCAATATCTACCTCACCGGATTATTCTGTACCTTATTCAAATTCACCTTCTGATCAAAAGCCAAGAGCAGGACTTGTGTTGTATAATCCAATTTGGAATAGTAAGTAGTATTTTTTACAAATATTCTATGTTATCTACAGTGTGTTATCTGTATTCAGTTTTTATCAAGTCTTATTCTACATTTTTTTCTATTTCTACTGCCAAAGCATGGTATTTATTATCATTTTTATAATAAGTTGAAAAAATATTGGAATTACTCTGAACATTGTTTTAGTCAACTATACACTGTATCTGTTGCCTAAATTTTAAACTATATGGATTTTAAATTGACTATATGCATGCATTTCCTTAATACATATTTAAGTATAAATGTGTACGAGATAGTTAAGATAAGTTATAAATGAGATATATTTTAATTTTCTGTGTTGGAATAGCCTAATCTATTTGGAAAGAAAAAAAATCCTTTATCAGGCAGCAGTTATTAAAGTTATGTCATGAAAACTTTTCATTTTTAAAACATGAATAATTTTAATTGAACAGTTCTAATTGAGATTCTTTCCTAATGACATTGTGTTGTAAACAGAATAAAATTAGGCTCAAATCAATAATTTTAATTCTAAGGGGGAGAAATTCAAGTAGGAGGTTTTTTAAAAGTAATAGAAAATCTATTAAGGTGTTTTTAAGTTTTGGCGGAATTTTTTAAATTTTTGTTCTTGATTTGTTTGTCGCTACTTAATTTGTTTTTTTTCCTAGATGGTTTGCCTCACAGTAGTAGCACTGAATCCTTAACTAGGTCAGGAGCACCTCCAAGGGACCCCCCTTCTAAAAAGCCAAAAAAAATTTCATGTATCCCTTAAAACCTTGGGAAATTTTGAGTCAGATTTAAAAAAGTGGATCTAGTATTAATTCATCAAATTTAGGTAACTGTTCAGTTGGTCACATGACAAAAGTTTAGTGTACATTTTTTGTTTTTAAAGTCTGATGTGCCTTTTAATTACTTTTGAAATGTCACTTGTAAATAAAAAGAATTTTTTTTTAATTTCTCAGTAATCATTTCTGTAAAAATTTAGAAAATGTGGTGACTGGTGATGGTATGCCAGATTTATTGAATTATCAATTGCTCAATATGTTTGACTATTTTCAAACCTTTTTTCATTCATCTTTTCTTTCTTTCTTTTTTTTTTTTTTTTAACTTATTACTTTCACTTAAGCTACATAATTGCACTGTTGTCCAAAAAATGGTAAGTGACCAAATAATGGTTTTCTTTTTTTAAAAATTTTGAAATTAAAAAAAGGGGGTATAGAGTTTTGGGTTTCTTTTTAGTTAAAAGTTTTTACAAATAAAAAATAAAAAATGAAAAAGCATGTAAAAAAAAAATGTATTTTTTTGATTTATGCAAATGATAGAAAATGCAGAAAAATAAGAAACTCATATGTTGATATAAGAAAGCTAAACAAACCTGCTAAAATTATTTTTGCTTCAATAGAAGCATCACAGAAATGATTTATGCTATGAATGAGAGCCTGGATCAGTTAATGTGTTACTTTGCCACATGGTTCTGAGTTCAGCAGTATTCTTTGATGAAAAGTGTCTAGCTGAAATATTTCGTTGAAGTACATTATAAACAGGCCTGATCTTAGTCTAGGAATCATACTGGCCTCACACCCGCACATTGGATGCACTTAATATTATCTCTAATCAAGATATTCTTTTACAAATTGAAATCATTGTTTTCTATGAATAAAAACTTTGAACTCATAGTTCCTCAGAAAAGATAAATAGAACTTTGTATCTGTACCTCATCCAAGTAACAGAATCGTTTCCAAAAACACTGAAGATACTTCCAGCAGACATTATACCATGGCCACCACATACTAGTCTTGTTTTATAATGCCATGAAGGTGGTAACATGATCCGCATTGTCTTCAAATTATGGTGGGACAACAATCTGTAAACTGGATCACGATATAATAGAAAATATCACATCACTTGATTTTCTGTTCCGTTCATTCTTCTGGACTTCATTGTGGGTTTCTTTTGAGCACTAGTTAATAGTACGCCAATATCTCACTTACAGCTCTCTCTGCCCAAGTCTTGTAAATTATTTATTTGGAAATTATTGTTCACAATGTAACAAGTTCTGAAAACAGCTGTCTGGCACACATCACCCTGTATCATTATTCTTTTATGCAAAGAAATTAGTTATTGTTAGCTGTCGTAATTCTCGGTCCACCTGTTTCAATGGTTTGGTACAGTTTTCCATGGTTTTAAAACTATGCACTGTGCAACTTTTACTGCACTTGATACTTCTGTGTGTGATTGTTCATTTTCTAACATTCCGTTCATTGTGCCTTTTCAAAACAAATCGATTTGCGTTCTTCTAGCCACAGTCAACATTTCTGTGGTATTTGAATTATACAGAACCTCTCATATTACACGAGTAACCAAAATCTCGAGAATGTACATTCACACATGAGTTTACTTGCAGCATTTTTTGTAGCCCTTCCCATCCACTTATTGCATTGCTGACTAAAAATCTGCATGTGCGCAATCATAGTTTAACATCAAAAAATCATATATGCACAATGTCAAAAGTTTCTGTTTGATTTAGCGTTGTCACTTGTACAGCATCCACTATCTATTTAAAGTTTTGGACACCAGTGCATATATATATGTGTGTGTGTGTTTCAAAAGGTGTAAGGGAAAAGTTTTTATTCATTCCACTTTTGTTACACTTAAAATTTATATGGGTTCATTGATTATATGTACAGCCGAAATCTCAAATGCTAATTCACATTTCTTGCAGCATTTCCACTATCCCCCTCCCATTCTCCTATTATGTCATTGACAAAAGATATATGCATGTATATGTACACAATCGTAAGTAGTAATCGTCAATAGTATGTGCAATGTCAGGCTTTTCTGTTTCATTTAATTCTCATTAATGTAGTTTCCCAGTTATGCTTAACTTTTGTGCATCTATATAAATCGCATTCCAATTTCTTTGATATGTATTTAAATGCTAGCAATAAAATGTTTATTTAAACGAGACTTTCGCTATTAACAATAGTTGATTTCAGGAGAAAAATGCAGAATTATATTAAATATAAAGCAAATTATATTGGTAAAAAAATATATGTTTATTAATAACATTAATACAATCGCATATACATTACCACAACATGATACAAATGTATAAATTAATTTTTGCTTCTTGGTGATTGGTACTTGGCTGTATTATTAGATCTTGAATGAAAGTTCAATCAATTAACTGTATTTAGTTTGTAGATAGTTGCCATTCACACATTTATTTGATTGTGTAATCTAGATAAGAAATTTAAAGATTATAGTGTATACATATATAAGACTGAGATCACTGTGCTACAGGAAATAAGAATTTAAGTAACATATTCACTGACAGGTAAAATTAAATTTAAAAAATTTTAAATATTTAAATTTTGGGGGAAAATTTTTAAAAAATTTTTTTCCTCATAAAAAACTTTTATATTTGGGAGAGAAAATTTGGATTTTAGTTTCTAAAGTATTCCCTCTTCATTGTTTTGACATTAATTTATGTGGAATAAAACACTAATATTTTTATATTTGAACAACTGTGTTATTAAAAATTTATACTGCATTTTAAAACAAAATATACCTATTATGAAAGAAAAGTATTAGTAGGAAAGGACACCACATTCGAATTTAGCCTACCATAGTGTAAATTTCATACCCAATACTAACACTCATTGAATTATATATATAATTATGTTTAAACGAATTATTTTGATAAAACCCTCAACAGATTTATGTTTTTTGGTATATTTCGGGGATCTTAAAAAAAATTATTGGGGACATTCTTTTTAAAAAATTGTTTTAGTTACCTTGTAATAAATTTTTGGGTAGATTTTTTTCTGTAGATTTAAAATTTTTACTTTTTTTTGTTGACAAAAACCCTTGCAATTTCCTGCTTTCCCCTTAACTGGGGATGATTTGATGTTTTTTTAAAAAATGTAAAAAAAATTTTGGGTTTTTATGTAACCCAAATTTTTCCCAAAAATTTTTTTCAGGCTCTCGGGGGTTTTTTTTATTTAAATGAGGAAATCCTTTAAAATTTTTTTTTAAAAGGATATAAAATTTACTAAGAATTGTTTTTATACGTATTAAAGGAAACATTTTTAGGAGCTGTTATTTTAAAAAATTTTAAACCCTTATATTTAAAATTTTGTGTTTAAAATTGCCAAAAAAAATTTTTTAAAATTGAAAAAATTTTTAATCTTTTTAAAAAGAGATGCTAAATTTTCAATTATTTAAATGTTGATTATCTCGAGAATCTCTTTACAATTATTAATATTAACATGTGCTATTATAAATATTTTAACAGTATTGTTTTGAATGCTAAATTTGAAAGTTTTTGTAAAGATTTCTTTTGGAAAAATGAAATTTATGCCCGGTAAAAAATACATTATTTTACCCCTGGGGAATTGGACGCTTTTGATAAAAGCATTTTAAAAAAATATTAATTTCCCCCCCGTTGGTAGAGCCTCCATTTGAGGCAGTTACAGCTTAAACCTTCCAGGGCATGCTTTTCCACCAGTGTTTGGATGATGGACAATGGTATTTTCTTCCACTCGGCTTGGAGAAGACATGCAAGTTTTTTCACCAATTTTGGACGGTTGCTGCGCGCATTAATTCCGGCTATCCACCTCGTCCCAGAGGCTTTCTATGGGATTCAAATCTGAACTCAGGGCAGGCGAAACCAAACAGTTCATCTCATTATCATCATTGGTGGACCTCGCAACATGACAAGTGGCACTGCCATCTTGGGAGTAACAATGATCCAACCCATAAAATTATGACCACTTAAGAAGAGCATTTTTTTCAGGGAAAAGTATGTAGAAGTTTGGGGTTGGGGCTGAAATTGGTTAAGATTGGGGTTTCTGGTCTATACCAAGAGAAACATCCTCAGACCATAATTTTACCTCTGCAAATTTTACTGTAGACATAATGCATTCTGACAAAAAAGGGGTTTGCCAAGATATCCCAAACCCAGACACGCCACCCAATTTTTTTTGAGAGAACCCCTTTATTCATCTTTTTTAGAAACCTGGGTTTTCCCCCTTTTTTAAAGATTTTGAAGGGGGGCCCCGGAACGGCCCCAATGTAAAGGAGGTTTTGGGTTTTTTTTAATCAAAATTGTTTTTGGGCGGGGTAGACCGTGGGGAAAAGTTTAAAAAAAGTGCTTCCCGGGGTGGTAATTATCGAAACAACAGTCCCAAATGCTTGGTTTGGGAAACCCCCCCAGGGATGTGGAATCGATTTAGTTCAGATTTTCCAATTTTTCGAAGAATTACCGTCAGTTTTTTATCTCAATTTCGTGGGGCTGCCGAGGTTTTAAAATTCCCCCCAATCACCACCCCGCCTTCTACTTTTTAAATTTAAAAAGCAACTTTCTTTTTGGGGTGGAACTTCTAGGTATGTCCCTTGAGAATCGGTCATTTCTATGATATTCAACAACTACCAACTTCTTGAAGTTGGCTCTGAAGACAGCCCTAAAGGGGGCCACCCCCGTATTTAAAGTGCCTTTGCTGTTTCCTAAACAATAATTTGCAGAAGACGCAACGTATGTCAGGACCGCATATATCCTCATTTGAGGGTTGGGCCAAATACTTGTTGGTAGATAGTGTATTTTTAAATACCTTTCCCTTTGGGAAAAAAAATTAATAAAAAACCCTTTTTTTGTGATTGAAATGCTTCAGAAATAAAATAAAGATTTTTGATTTATTACAATTTTCAAAATGATATATCTAATGGCAAAAGTAAGAAATGCTGTGTCATAGTTTTTAAAATAGATCAAACTTACAAATGTTTCATCAGTTTTTGGCTGTAAATATCTAAAATGTATTGCAACTAGTTCTTGTTTATTCTTTCACCATTTAAAAATTTCTTAATTTTAATTTAATTTTTTAATTAATTTTAAAGTTTATGCAAAAAATTTGTGTGTTAAGGTAGAGACATTATAAAAATAATTTATAGCAGATGTTGATTAAAGAAATTTATACATATTTAAAAGAGGCACTATGTTATTTATGTCAAATATTTTACCGTATATGAAGCTTCCTTGGCAAATATGAAACAAACATGAAAATGTGTATACTGTTTTAATTAAGAACAAATACTAGTCTCAATATGGAGTAGGACCTCTTCAAATTGATATGCATATAACATCTATTATACCTGCCTTCAACATATCTTTTAAGAAAACTTGGAGAATATTAAAACCCAAGCTTTTTTATGTAATGGAATTTTTTATTAATTTTTCCCCAAAATTTAAAAAAGGTCAGATTGTTTCAAAATTGGAACTAGTCAAAGGGCTATGGATCAAAATTTGAAATTTTTTCCTTTGTCTTGACGGATGTCAAAAATAACATTTTAAAAATTTCGATTTGGGGCTAATTCATTATATCGTTTCCAAATTTGGGT
The DNA here is from genome assembly GCA_019973955.1 of Trichonephila inaurata madagascariensis. Lineage (NCBI taxonomy): Eukaryota > Metazoa > Arthropoda > Arachnida > Araneae > Nephilidae > Trichonephila > Trichonephila inaurata. The sequence continues at coordinate 29,722 of BMAV01003241.1, read as the reverse complement.
ACAAGATATACCATTTCCAACTTTGGTGACTAAAAAAACCCCACCCCCTAAAAAGGGGCAACCCAAAAGAAAAAAGTTGTTATTTTTTTTAAAAAAAACAAACAAAAAAAGTGTTTTTTATGTGAGAAGGGGGAGAATGGGCAAGTGAATAAAAAAAATTTATGTTCTAACTGCTAAATATTTTTATTTTTATAAAGCAATACCTTTTTAACACCTTTTTTTTAAGTTAGACCTAAACAGGGTTTTATTGTAGATTGAACTAAAAATAAAATATATTATAGTTTTTAAAAAAATAAAAAACGCTTTTATAGTGAATCGAATTGTAAAAAAAAATTTTTTAAAATAAAATTATTTAAGAAAAAATTTAAAGCTTTTAAAAAGGGGGCTCTTTTTTTATTCATTTTTCATAACTCAGCATTTTTAAAAAAAACTAGAAAAAAAAAACAATTTAACCCCCGCTTTTTCCATAAAAACCTGTTAATCAAATTTTTATATTAAAAATTAACTTTTTTGTTCGTTTCATATAAATGCATTTTTTAGTTTTTTTTTTAAAATATAATTTATATCCTCTTGGCTCTCAAGACAACTCGATTTCGAGAATGAGTGAAGTTCAAGAAATATTTCTTTGAGGCATACATTTGCCAGGTGCATCCCAGTAGGCATTACAAATTGAATGTTACTTTATTCTCATCTTTATTCTATAGTTCTTTAAATGTGAACTGTATGTCAAAATATTCTTATTTAATATTTTTACTATATAATCTGAGCAATTTTTATGTAAGTTTAACTTCCTATTTGTATTTAAAATTATAAGGTGTCTTTTTAAATATTCCACTAATACAAGTATGCATTTAAATACTTTACTTCAAAAACAAGAATGTGTTTTTTGTTTGTTTTTCATTTTGTAAGAGACTTGTATTTTATTTTACTTTTTAGATGCACATCACCTAATGTTCATGTGAATTCTGGAAGGTAAAGATTTTTTTACATTGTTTTTTAATTACATTTTGCTGTTGTCTTTTTATTTTAATTATTTCTCTCCTTTTCATTTGATAACGTTTCTTTTTGAGAGGTGTATTAAAGCAGTGAATAATTGTGGATTATAAAATGATTTAACGGGAAATTTTACATATTTCATTTTCCTTCTAGGAAAGTAAGAACTCTGTATGCTTGCAGAGGAGAGAATGAAATGGAATTGTCATTTGAACCTAATGAAGTCATTTATAATGGTAACTTTTTTTTAATAATATTTAAAATGAGCATATACTTTATATCTATTTGACAAGTGATTTTGTATTCAGCTCCCACTCATATTTCTGATTATAGTATTGTCTGTGTAGAAGAGATGAAAACACTTTAATCTTTCTTCTTTCCAAGCACTACTGCCAGTTATCAGCCAAGGCTATCTCAGTCAGCTTGCACCATCTTGATCTATTCGATGCTATATTCTTCCATAAGTTTAACTTCCAAGTCCTTCATCTACCTTTTTCTCTGTCTTGCGCTTTTCCCTCTGGAATTTTGAAAGTTACTTTCTCAACAGGATTTTTGTTGCTATAACAAAATACATGTCCAGTCACTTTGACTATGTATTTCGATTGAAGTGCAAGGTTGTATCGTATTCTCCAGATTCCATTTTCTCTAACTGCCCCAAAAGTTTTCCTTAAGATTTTTCTCTCAAAAGTTATTAGTTTCTATTCATTTTCTTTGCTAATTGTTCAGCATTGGCTACCATATAAAACAATTGGTCTTACTAGAGTTGTATAACTGTATTTTTGTTTTGCTACTTATGTATTTAGATTTAAACTGGTTTCGCAATCCATGATAACATCTGTTAACCAACTTGATTCTATTTTTTATTTCAATTTTTATGTCATTACTATTGTTTACAATTGTGCCTAATTATTTAAACTGAGTCATTTGTTCAGACTCATATTCATTAATTTTTAGCAGTTGTAGATTTGAGATTTTGTTTGTAATTGCCATAAATTTAGTTTTTTCTTCATTGAGAATACTTTATCTATGTATACTGTACAAAAAGGCAATCATTTTGTTTTTGTAAATTAAATACACGTGGCGTAGTCGTTATATTGGTTACCTGTATGTAGACTATTCGGTGGTTGATGTTCCGTATTAATGGGATTGATGAGGCAATCCTTTGTGGCAATAAATCTTATTTATTAAACGTGGTGAGACACACAAACATTCACATCTTAAACAATAGACAACAAATGGACGACACTACAGATATATCAGAAGCAACAGCGACATTTCACAGGACGAACATGAAGACAAGCGAGGGATGAGCACAAAAGACTTTGCTTTTAGACCGGTAGTGAAGATCGCGTGACTCCTTTGTAACAAGATATGTGATTGGTTAAAACGGGCGGGAAAGAGATTCTTACTGATGTAATAATACTATTTTATTACGATTAAGATTGGTGTGTTAATTTTGAGCCAAAGAATTAAAAGTTCTTTAAAGATTATTGAAAAAGAGTTAATTAAAAGGATACTAGAGGGAATTATTACATACATATGTTTTAATTTCTTTGACTTTTCTTGATATAAATTTCCTGTTGTAAAATTTGTACTGATTTTGTACGGTATTGTTCAGCACTTATCATAAATAGTTATTTAAATTACAACTTTTGTTTTGTAAAATATTCTAGAAATCTGTTATGTAATTCAAATTCTTTACTGAATTTCAATTTTTATTTACAATAGTGCTCATAGTAACCTATACCTGCCCCCCATTCCCAACACAATCTTTCTGCTTGAAATATTTTTAAATTTTCATGAAAACCTCGCTCATGGTTAATCTTATATGTCTATAAATGTCATTAATCCTTCATTTTCATTTTAAATTTGTATTTATTTTCTCATTTAATTGATTTTTAATGTGTTAGTGTATGTAATATTTTAAGATAAAGGTACATTATATAATATCATTATATAGAGAGCAAAAGTATATATATATTTAAAGTAAGCTTATTGGCTTTTGTTTATCAAATTAATATGAATATAATTCATTAATTATAGTTAATCTTAAATAGTAAACCATGCATAGTCGTTATAAAAGTCGATTACTTGCATCTCATCTCAACTGTACAAAATTGATATTGCTTCAAAGGGAATTAATCTTTATGTAAATAAATTTATTAAAACCTCTAAAAAAGAGTCATTACAGAGACCATTTTTTTAACTTTTAAAAATAAAACTAGCTGCATGGCCCAGCGTTGCACGGGCTTTCTCTACTTTTATAAATTTTCCCTTTCCTTCACAAATTCAGCACTTTTAATAATCTTTTTTCAAAATGACTTACCCCCCCTCAACTCCTCCCCTTAGCCCGGCGTTGCTCGGGAAACAAAGAACTTTAAAAAATAATGCTTAAATATTTCTCTTAAAAAGGGAAAAGAACGAAAAACGCATTTTTTTTAAAAAAAATTGTAATTTTTAAGATATTTTATCAGTCTTTGTACAGATTTCGGATAATATCGTTCTACACACGGAAAAAAAGTTTCGTGATATTATTTTTATAAATAAAGAAGTTATTAAGTATTTAAATTTTGAGTATTTTTTAAAACATTGTAAAAAAAAAAAGTTTTTGATATTCAATTCAATATTTATAGGCAAACCTTCTTTTCTGGTGTAACCTTTCATCAAACATAACGGGCTGAAAGTTAATGCCTTCAAACTTAACACATCGATTGCGAACAATGATAATTTTTAAACAAAAAATGAAACAAAAATAATGCTAAAATATTTCTCGCAAAAAGATCCAGCTTCCAACCTGGAAACTACCGTTTAGAAAGTAGCGCGTTAAACAACTAAGCTACTCGTCTTTCGGGGAAAAGCAGTGAAAAGACTTAAAATAAAAGGAAGAAATATATATTCAATTTCGCATTGCGTTATTTGTTAAAGTTAAAAATGAAGCCCGAAACAAAAAAAATTTTTTAAACTGTAATTTCTAAGATATTTTATCAGTCTTTGTACAGATTACGGATAATATCGTTTTACACACGGGAAAAAAGTTTCGTGAGATTATTTTTATAAATAAAGAAGTTATTATGTATTTAAATAAAATTTTGAGTATTTTTTGAAAAATCGTAAAAAAAAAACAAACAATTTTTGACATTTAATTTTTTAATTGACTGATTCTAAAAGAGGAAAACATGAACTTTATTAGTGTAAAATATTTTTTCGTAAGCGTGAAAGAAAATGCAAGCGGAACGATTTAGAAATCATTTTAATAAAAACTTATCGATTTTGACTCATTTTAAAAAAATCGTAGAAAATATAATTATTTTGTAAAATAAATTATGACGTACCATGGCGAAATAAATGATCTTTCCGATTCTGTAATTATTTTTTGTCTGATTCTCATAGAAAAAATTAGATCGTGTTTTAAAAACGTCTGGAAAAAACAGGTCGAAGATTTGGAACTTCGCCGCCTTGCGGGAAAAAATAGCACTAATTATGCGTTTTAAGGTTTTTAATTAATATCTTTTTAACTCGTTGGAATATCGGAATATAAATGGTAAAAACAGATTCCTTGGATCATTCCCGTTCTTTTGGTACCTGCGTCTGCGTCGTGCGGTTCGTGAGAAGATAGACTTACATACGTTTGTTTACCTACGAATTTTAATAGTGTAGATAGGACTAGAATTTTTAGATTTCACATAAGTGATTCATAATTTGAATTATGAGATTTAAAAATAATCCCCACTTCTACCATTTTCCAGAGTGCCTAATATTTTATGATATATTTTTGTACTCAACACTTTTCAAAATTGCTATCCCTCATTGGTATATAATTAGATATGGATATTTTTGTACCTTGAAACTCTTACATCCTAATTTTCATGGAATTATTTTTAGTTAATATATGGCAAACTTACAGTCCATAATCGAAAACGATCTTTCTTAAAAATATACATACATAGTGTATAATTATTAACCTTCTCTGCCTGAAACATAATAACCAAAAACGGAAAAATACCTTGAACAATGTTTTAATTTTCGAACTATTGACATTGGTACAGAAAGAAAGAAAAAAACTTTCCTTTGTGTTAAGTAGAAAAATAAGCTCTAAAAGATTATAGCTAAAAAAATTGGTTAAAAGATTGATCAATAATTTGCTTAAAATTGTCTTTTATATAGCTCTCTTTTTACTTTATATTTCTGAAACTAATGGTTGGATTCAAATGAAATTAGGAATATCCTCTACTTTTGAAATTAATGAAAAGTTCATAAAATGGTGAAGAAATTCGTTTTTGGAAGTTGATATACTTTGCTTATTAGTTAATCCATTAGCATCATGATGTAGCTCTCCATGAGCTGTTAACAAAAATTTTATACTACTACCACATGAATTACAAAAAGTTTTTTGGATTTTAGATTAATTCCACAGCAGTGATTGTGCCTTTTTTATTCTGAGTGTGAAGGAAAATGCATCTACAGTAAGAAAGAGCTATTCAACAGTAGTGAAAGGAAAATTTTTGAAGTGGACTTTTTTAACTTAAATATCAATTAAATAAGATGGTAACTGGTGAATAATTTTTAAACGAGTAAATGTACGCAATTATGTTTATGGCTAATAGTAAATTCAAAAGAGTATGCATCTATTTAACTTTTTCCATATGATAATTTATAAATGCAAATTAAATGCTTAATGACTGATTTTGATATTTCTTTACATCATTTTCCCTCTTTGACATGTGTGTAGAATATTCATGTTATGTGTAAAACGTAATTTTTTTTGTATTGTTTATTAAATCCTTTTAATCTTTGTAGGTATTAGTGTGTTTACTGATTTATAAAATCTTTTTTTTTAGTAACTCCATCCCAAGAACCAGGATGGATACGAGGAACACTAAAGGGCAAAACTGGTCTAGTTCCAGAAAATTATGTTGAATATTTTTCATGACATTTGAAGTATTTTTGAAAACTCTGACCCCTTAGTGGATGTAGCTTTGGGTTGGTATATATGAACAATAACTTAGTGATATAATAGTTTTATACCTAATTTAATATTTAAAACCAGTCAAATACCTGAAAACGGCATTCATTTCATTGCATTCCAACTTTATTGATTGAATGATTGTCGTATTTTTAAAGTATTATTTAAAAATAAATTTATATCCTCCTTAAAGTTGTTTTGAAATAGTATATGCAGAATGGCATCATCTGATGTATTATATAACACCCAATTCAGAGAAAAGATTTTTGTATTATAGATCCAAAATGATTTCTGGGTAATTACAATATGTATACATGTATTTCAAAAATATCTCAAAAGACAACAAGTATTAATCTTGGATTTCTAAAGTACTGCAGTGTGTTTTATTGTTATATATTGCAATTTTAGTTTTACATGTTTTTGACAAAAACTACAATGAGATTTGCTTTAAATTTTACTGTTCAGGTCAGCTTTGTTTTTGATGAAGTTATAATAATTGTTTAAAATTATACAAACAAATAAATTATAAATTGTCTCGATTTTCACGGTATAAAAACTTATCATATTTTTCGTATCAAATTATTTTTCAATTTTTTGGCATAATTTTTGTATTGTTGATATTTAAAATTGTGTTCTTAATCGGCATTTTAAATACAATATTTAGATGCTAATTCATAGAACTTGTATTTACTTAACTCTTAATATAATTGTTAATCTTTCAAAGTTAAAATCCAACATTTATTTTAAATTAATTTCTAGATAATTATGCACTTCCCTCCATCTTCAAATTGTGTTGGTGTGTTATATTATACAAGAACAAGACCTGAGCTTAGAATATTATGATCAAATTAATACTTTTAAAATAACCTTAGAAAAAAATATGTATTTATAAGTCTTTGTATGTATAATTTTAAAAACAGTGGGGAGAGTATTACATTTTTCTAAGGAAGCATTTTGTGCTGATATGGTCATCATTTGTTTCATATCTGAATTACATATATTATTTAAAATATTTATTCAAGAAATTGATATATTTGAAAGATTGCCTTTCTTTTTCTTTATGGAGTAGTTCTGTTATATATAATAATTCTGCTATTTAAAATCATCATTGCTCTTTTTAACTGATTATTACCAAATAGTCAAAATGGGGTTGAATATTTTTGAAGCCAAGTGTTAAATGTTTTTTTTTTTTGTCATTATTTGAAATTTCCGAAACAATTTCTACACAAGAAAAAATTAGCAAATCAAGCATTGAGTTCTACTCTTTTAAGTTTTATCACTAAAAATATTTGAACCCTTTTCCTTTTTTTTGTACATCATTTCTTTTTGCTTTAGCCGAAACTTTTATTTGCAAGTTTGTTGTCGTTCTTGAAAATGTTTAAAAACTTAATAGAAAAGTGCATGCTACCTTTTCTTATTGCAACCTTCAGTTGAATGAAAATCAGGAAAGTTTCTACAATTAATCTTAATTAAAGTGACGTTTATTAGTTTACATGCCTAATCTTTTAAAAATACATATATTTGTGTCAGTTGATATCATATGTGTATGCTATTTTTTTTACAACTTTTCTGTAAATTGTATATAGTATAATTGAAAGTTTATAAATCTATCTTTTGTAAGTACTAAATGTTATAATGAATGAGCTTTTTTATGTTTTATATTATTATATATATATATAACATAATGTCATTGAAAATAAAATTTTACTATTTATTTAATCATTTAGTGATTGATTCTTCTTAGTGTATCTTTACTGATTCTTCTTATTATCTTTACTTTGAAATATGTATCATACATTTTTTTTAAAATAACATTGATTTTATTTCCTGTTAACAAAAGAGTTTTCATTTTTCCATTGTTAATGTTTGAATGTATGAAAATATGTTTGTGTGATAGTCTTTAAAATCAGTAATTTTATCAGTGGTTAAAAAGGTACTGATATTAATGTTGAGACTTGTTTCAGATTTTTTTTGAGATCATTAACTGAAAATAGTGAAAGACTCCAATTTGTATATTATGTTAAGAAGGGTGAATTTTATTACTTAGTCATATTTTTTGGAGAAATAGAGGTTTTGTGAATTCCAAATATGAACAAATAATAAAAGGTATTTAAGAGCATTATTTTATTTATGCATACTTCTAATAGTAAAGTCTCTTAAATTGTAATAACTAGGTTTCAGTTATAATAAAGACTTTTTTTTTCAATTATGTAAAAAAGCAGCAGATTGATTCAGGCTAAAAAATAATTTTCTAACAAAGGGAGGGCACGACTAAGGAAATTCATTTAGGGTCGAGACTTGGTGTAATAGTAGTACTCCTTTAGGGTGTTCAATCCTCAATGTAATTCCGCCGAATGGCCAGTCAATACAGAGAAAAGATCCTTTGAAGTTCATGCTTAGCTTTTATACAATTAATTTTCAATTTCCTCCAATGAGTCTGTAGCCTGGTTGGAAGATCGTCTGCTTACTAAGCTAGAGGTCAGGATTCGATTCCCAAGATGAACTCTTTTTTTCAATTCATTTAATTATTTTTTAAAATTAAATAAATTTATTTATGAATAGTTTATTAAATGATATTTTATGTAATTATTTTGTATTTTATAAATTTAAAAAATAAATAATTTATTATTTAAATTATTAATTAAAAAAAATATTAAAAATAGTTTTTAATTAAAATTAAATCAATTTATTTAAAAAGGACTTATTAAATATTATAAAATAATTAATTTAATAATAATAATACATTTCATAAATTATTTTCTTTTATACATAATACTTATAGTATATTGTATTTCACATTACAAAACTACTTAACTAATTTTTATGTAAAATATATTTATAAAATTTAATATAAATATTTATATGATTACAGTAATTTTTTTACTTTATAAAATACAAAATAATTACATAAAATATCATTTAATTTTTAATAAACCTTTCATAAATAAGTTTAATTTTAAAAATAATTAAATGAATTGAAAAAAAAAGTTTATTTTGGGAATCAAACCCTGACCTCTGGCATAGTAGGCAGACGATCTTCCAACCAGGCTACGGACTCGTTGGAAAAATTGAAATTTAATTGTATAAAAGCTAAGCATGAATTTCGAAGGCTATTTTCTCCTAATTGACTGGCCATTTGGTGGAATTACATTGAGGGTTGAACAACCCTAAGGGAGTACTACTATTGCACCAAGTCTCGAAACCAAATGAATTTCCTTAGTCGTGACCTCCCCTTGTAAGTATAGAACCAATTTTTCTTTTTTTCAGAACCAAATCAAAATAAATAATTTTGCATCATGATTATATGTCTGTACCCTGAGCCTTGTTTTTTGCCTTTTCTGTACATTAATGGGCAAAATGATTAATTAATTATTTAAATATTGATGTTAGTGTGTGTACATTATTAAATGTTATCTCAATATTTAAAAGTACATGGGTCACATCCGAAAAAGACCGTTTAGTTGTACAAAATGAAAGAATGTTTTTTGGGGAAAATAACTGTTACATACTTGAAGCTTCCTTTTTTTTCCCCCTCTATACATAATCAACACCTTCATTTTAACATTTGTCATCTGTTCACTAACTTCAGAATGTCCATGTTATACTGTTCTGCTGCCAGTTCATTAAGCTTTTTGTTTTTTCTCTAGTTCACTACAAATATTTTACACTAAAAATTCACACCACAAATTAGATGGCAAGAACCTCATTTCAAGAATTTTATTCAAGCGTTCTCCATACGCTCTTTCTCAGAAAGTTAACACATACACTGAACTCTATATGCACTAGCACCCTCTCGCGACTAATATTCAATTGTTATTTGGGGGGAGTCACACACAAGAATTATATTTGCACAACACTTAACATCCATCCCTAGGTTAAATGACACATTCAACAATTTGTAAATAACACAATACAATAACAATAATATGCAATACAGAAAACAATAATGCACAGTAAAAGTAACATTGTTCAATGCACAAAAAAATAAAGTACTCAAACACACAAAATAGAATTGAAAAATACAGATTTGAAATTTTCACATACACTATTCACTTGAAAAAGGTAAAATATCCAGTTAAGTTATAGGATGTTTAAAAATTCCATTTTTAGTTTTCACTACCCTTATTTTATTATCTTTACCATGATACACTTCAAAAATTCAACCAAGAGGCCAGTTACACACAAGTAAATTATCTTCCTTCAAAATCACCATATTTATTTTTACACTATTCCTTGCAAAATACCATTTATTTCAATTTTGAAGTGTACTCAAATAATTATTTGACCATTGTTTCCAAATCTGTTGCACAATTTTTGTCAGCTTTTGCCACACTTTTAACCTGTTATCAGATACTTCAGTTAAAATTGGCTCCATAATTTCTGAAATGGGACAACCAACTGGGAAATGACCAGGAGTCAAAATTGTCAGGGTCACACAACAAAGGGTAGAGGGGACGCAAGTTGTGAATTCCCTCAATTTGGTTAAGAATGGTTAAAAATTCTTCGTATAAAAATCTTAAATTACCCTTTACACACCTGAGGTGATATTTGACGGCTTTCACTCCAACCTCCCACAGGTCTCCATGATGTTGTGCTTTTTGTGGAATAAAACTCAACTTCACGTTCATCACACAAAAATTCCTCAAAATACTGTCTCAATTACTCATAATTTCTCCAAGTCTTTTTAACTCTTAATTGTGTGCCAACAAAATTGGTAGCATTGTCTGTAAATATACACTCTGATTTTTCCTCGTCTACTAAAAAATCGCTTTAAAGCTGCAATAAAAGCTTCACACTAGATAAATCTGTAACTATTTCAAGGTGGCACACCTTTGTGACCATACACATATAGATCTTTTCTTTGATTAGGATATTTAATCCAGAAATGTCCACAAAAATCTATTCCCACATTGCTAAAAGGAAAACTCTGAGAAATTCTCTCGGCTGGCAATTGACCCATAACTTGTGAACAAGTAACTGGTTTTGCCTTAAAATAAATTATACAGTTATTTACACAAGTTTTCTACACATTTAATGGCCAGAACCTTTGTCTAACAGTAGACAGTAAAGTTTGTGAACCAACATGCAAATGTCTCTTGTGAGTCATTTCAAGAATTAAATTTGTTAACCTGTAATTATTAGGAAGAATTATCTGGTGTTTTTTGTCAAAACACAAATTACTGTGTGCCAGTCCCCTACCTCCCACTCGTGGCACACATTCACAGTCTAGCAATAGAGAAAGATTTTTAATCGTACTTTGAGGGTTAACCATACCCTTACTGGACAAATCTTTGATTTCCGAGTTAAATTCAATTTGCTGTACCAGCTTCACAAGTGTAATTTCAGCTCATTGAATTTCGAACATTTTTACTGGCCCAATTCGTTTGTTGGATGGGTTTTTACAATTGTGGATAAACCTGTAAATATAACTAAAAACACATAAATTTTTTTGAAACTTATTATATAGAGAAAGGATATTGTTCCAAAGGTTGTCCAATGTCACAGTCAAAGTTTTTCTTTCAGAAGGTTTTAACTCTTCCAAATAGGCTTTTTCGTCACTAAGTAGCACCGTATCACTCTCGGGGACAGTATTTTCTTCATGAGGGAAACTCGGTCCATTCCACCACTTGTCACAGTACATCAGTGAATCAATACTGATGCAACTCGTTAGAAGATCCGATATACTGTCTTTTGCAGGACAGTGATGCCACGAATACTTGTTTGTTAAAGATTGTATCTCTTTTACATGGTTGGAGCGAAAACCTTCCATCTGCTGCTGGGACCTTGATCCAACTCAAGGCTATAGTCGAATCTGTTGAAAAGTAGTTGGATGTAGATATTTTCTAATTGAGAACTTGTGAAATTTCTTTTGCCAATCTCGCAGCAAGCAATGCTCCCATTTGCTCTAAACGTGGAAGAGTTAATGACTTTAGAAGAGCCACGTGGCTTTTGGAAGCTGTAAGATGTACTGAGATTTAGAAATTTTCAGTCTAATATACGAAACAGCTCCAGGTGCTTTAATGCTAACATCTGAGAACAGGTGTATTTCATACTCTGGACAGTTTGCACTATTACACTCCAGGGCATATCGAGGAATCTGAAGCTCACTTAAGGAAGACGCTTCCGAACACCACTGTTCAAACTTCTAATATCTGGCAGCAACTCTTCGCCCCAGTCTGTTTTTCTTTGCCATATTTCTTGAAATAAAATTTTAAATCTTATGGTGAAAGGGGACACATATCTCTCAACGGATCAAATATCCTGTCTACAACCATCAACAAAATCGTTTGGTATTTTTTCTTTTTTGAAGGAAGTCCAAGAGACCATTTAGACGAAGACTAAGATAGTCATTTTGAGGATGCCATAAAAGCCCCAAAACACGATGTGGATGGTTTACGAAATCGTTTATATTTAAATGATCGAAATGTTCCAACTGCTATTGTTTCATTAAATCAAAGTCATTCGAAATCCACTTCAGCCACAGGTTCATTCCTACTTCACTCATGATTTTTGCCGCTGTGCTCAACAAATCAAATGCTAATAACGCGTCTTCTCCAGTGACGAGATCGTCCACGCGAAGGCGATGATTAAGTGTCCGCATATTATCGGGATATTTTTCCACGTATTTCTCTTAAATGCGTCTGAATAGTTGCAGCCAAAAGAAACGAGACGTCGTTCAAACCAAAAAATTAAATCTATGCACCTGCACACCATTTTCACCTTCATTTATTTTTAAGGAATCGTACTACGTCTTTATCCTTTGTAGAAAGGCTTTCTCCACATCAGCTAAAATAGCTGTTTTGTTCAAATGGAAGGATATCAATAAGTCTAAAATATTAGGGCTTAAATTGATTCCTTGAAACAAAGTCATTTGAAGATAATTGTCCTTCCTCGTGTGCACTAGCGTCAAATACTATTCGCAGTTTCATTATGAAAGATTCGTTTTTTGTTATCACTTGGTGAGGAAGATAAAACATTGGATTATTTGTTGAAATAAAAGGATTTGTTACCTTCTCAATTATTTTCTCATCTAAATAATTCTTTAAAACCTTACAATACTCTCAGAATACAACACTTTATCACTTTACATTTTTCTCATAAGACTTCGGAGTTGTCTTTTCGCTAAATTAAAATTATCACTCAACTCATTACTATCTCTTTTCCACAGGAGTTCTACCTCATATCTACCATTTTTAAAACTTACTCTGCTTAAACATTTTTAAACTAATGTCCTCACTACTACAATTCTCGTCTTTGACACCAATCGATTCTAACTCCCAAAAAGTCTTTATTGTTGTGTTTTAATCATTATCTCTAATTAACCCACAGTGAATATTATTCTCCCTCACCTCACCTCCTACACTTCTGCTAACGACATATATGAATACAGTATTTTGTTAAGAGTACTCAAAAATCCCCTGAATAAATTTGGCCGGGTCTCAGTAATTCGTAAATATTGCTGTGCCTAATAACCAGGGCCGAACCGGGATCTTAGGCACACACACCCCCCTAAATAAAAATTTTTGCCATTTTCCTAAAAAATTGTTTGTGTGGGAAAATTTAAAATATACGAAACTTAAAGTTTTTTTTTCCATTTCAAACAATTTAAATACATTATAAACAATAACATAATTTACAAATAAAAACAAAAAATTCTACACTTTTGTGCTGCAAATTCTTTTATGTCCTCATCCCATTTTAAGTCTTTGTGAGATCAGTATTAATAGAAAGAAGTGATAAATAATTAAGCCTAGTATATATATATTTGTCATTGTTGTCCTATATTTGTTTTCTATGTAGGACATTTTAGAGAACGCACACTCCGCTTCACAGCTAGTAATAGGAAGCGTTAGAAAAATCTTTAAAATGATATGTAAATTTGGTAAACATCAACAAGTTTCTCTTTTGAAAATTAAATTCAACATATCACTACTAGTATAGGACTCAGTTTGTTTTAGATAAGCTTTGAATTGAACACCATTTATTAAATGTTGGTCTACGTCATCTGAATAGTTTTTAATAATAGTGCGTACACTCTCCAGGTCGACGTTCTCCTTACTTTGATCTTGCAAATCCATCAAAAATTTAAATTTCTTACTATATTCTGCATATACTTGACTTCTATTTAAATCAAGGGAATTAACAAATCTAACGCAACACAATAAGCGAGTATCTTTTAAATTTTTCTGTCCCAAACACAGCTTTTTTGTAGATTTATCTGCAAATTTTGAAATAATTCGTCTCTTGTTCACATCGCTATATTCTGTTTTCTACACTAGGACTTAATTTTTTGGCTGCGTCTTGATACTTCTTTAGTATTTGATCTGACTCCTGTCTTACATTGCTTATAAACGTTTTTAATGACATAAATCCCTTCTAAAATTTCTTCCCGAAATATAATTAAAATAGCAGTTTCGAGTTTTCTTAATTTATTATAAATAAATTTACTGCCTCTTTTCGAAAATCAATTTCCTCATTTTTATTGTCACTAAATTGTGAGAAAAACTTGGCCCCGAAGTTTCTCTCTCACTGTCTTGCCTACCTAAGGGTGTGGGTGGAATGAAAGCAGAACCAGAGAATTCCATAACCACAATTATATATTTAGTCAAACAAACTAACCAACAACAATCTATTCCCAAAGTGAATGTCAAATGAGTAGCACGGAGAAAGCAATGATTATTCAGCAAATATGCGGAATCAACTTATTTAACTCAACGTAATCTATCATTGATTCCTAACCTCAAATCTACTAATTATCTACTAATTCAACACAGTGGCAAAACACCACTTTTAATCTTTGAATGCGAAAGTAAACCTTATTCAATATCACCTGCGTAGCGAATGTAGTTGCTTCCTACCTCCTCTAGAATTATAAATGACTTAATATAGTCGAACTAATTTGAATATTATGGTTTCTTCTTGAGAGGGATGGCTGTGAATTAAACGCGAATGCTAGCCCAAAGATTCCCCAAGAGGATTAGTGAGAGGACACATATAGATTCGTCACAACTCCCTCCGAAAAGAAAACGTAATTTATTTGAAGGTCTTAATGACCTGATAGAAAAAAGTTTGCTTTTAAACTACCAAAAATTTCTAACTCGAATTTAGCTCTAACTCACTTCATATCAAAACGCTACACTTAAAAACACGCAAAAACTACTAGCCAAAATTTTATGTTACTTTTACTCGTAAGACATTCACTTTTACATTTGATTGCTAAAGTGTACCCTATTTGGGCGAGGACCAAGGAAAAACTTCGAGAGGGAAAAACACGATCGCACACAACACGTAGCTATTAAAATAAACTTAAAAGTTTTAACATATAATATTTCTGTTACAAACTTTTAATCTTCAAGACACAAAGCTTCAAAATATCAGGGTCAGCCACCCTGAAATGAGAACCGGATCAGTGGACATACAAAAAGAATTTTATCAACACTACATACATACATAGACAATATTGAACTTTGAAACTTATGTCAAATGTCAATCATTTTTAAATATATAAACACATCACACACACACATTCGGTTTTTTCAAAACTCCCATTTCAATCGCGCAGCGTTATTAGTATTATGGTTAATTTCCTATTTACGCTGCGTTCCAAAACCAGATATAAATACTAATATATACATCAATACACAATTATATACAAAATCAAAACATTCATTATAAAGAAACAATATAAGGAATTCTCGCACCACAGCTAAGTCTCAGAACCAGACTTGCTTCTTGCAAAAATTCACCTGACTGCCTGTCAGTAAAAAAAAAAAAAAATACAACCTGGCTAAAGCTTTTTCATCGTCTTTCTGTTATATCTCCAATGTGGACTTCCAAAGAAGGGAACCTTCTGCTTGCTAGACTCTCCTCTGGATCCTGGCCACCTTGTCTGGACTGATAACGATGTCTCAAGCAGTAGGAACTTGATCTCCTTGACTGGTCTCTTCTTGGCTTGTACTGTTCTGTCTGAAGATCGGGAACCGGCTTTCCTCGTCTGTTCTCTACTCCTCAAATTGTAAGGGCTGGATCTGGCTTGACTGGAGTGGCTTTTCCTCGGCTGAACAGGGCCTGGAACCTCTGGTTCCTGTATTGTTCTCCTTCGTCCTTCTGTTTTCCTTTCTAGCTAGTGGGTTCGATAAGATAAATGACGGCAATCTTCTCTTATGGTCACTTCTGTTAGGCGGCCTTCTTTTCCTTTCTTGATTTTCCGATAAGGATGAAAGGACGCCTCTTTTGAATTTCCTGACTTCCGATGGACGTTTCTTGTACGCAGGTTGTCTTAAACCTACCGATGACTCATTCTAACCACGAGTTCGCTTGCGTTTGCTTAACCATTGCTACCTCCTACCACTTTTATTCAGAGCAACACTTGTCTTTTCTACCTGCTTTTCGCTAGACTCGCTGCTCCTAAGGCCCTAAGACAGATCTAACTTAGGTCTACTAAATTCCGAACTACACTCATGGACAAAAAAATTAGTGCACCAAGAAATAATTGCAGGATCGTGACGAAACTTGGCATGAAGGTACATGTCGGGGAGATATGCAAATGATTAGAAATGCAGCGTGATTGCGCATTACGTATGGCCGGTAGAGGGTGTTTAAAGCCGTTATTCGTGGAGTATAAAACAGGTAACCAAAGCTTGTTTGAGTGTGTTGAATTGTTTACAAAGGAATAGCCATTTTCGAAGACAATATGAGCAGCTGTCGTAGTTTGAGAGGGAGAGAATCATTAGCATGATGGAAGCTAGGTGGTCAAAGCTAGGCGAGTAGCTCGTCAATTATTCCGCTCTGATTGTGTTCTGAGGAGGTGTTGGGACCAGTGGATCCGAGAGATGCCCTTTACACGAAGACCAGGCTCAGGACGCCCTCGACAGACCAATCGTCGAGAAACCGCCACATCGTAAGAAATGCACGCGTACAGCCAACTGCTTCATCGGTCGTCCTCCAGGCTCAGGTAGCACCTTCACTAGATGCCCCTGTGTCTTCTCGAACCATACGAAGGCGCCTGGCTGAAGGCCATTTGGGATCGCGGCGCCCATTACGTCTGCTGCCCTTGACGCCTGTGGTGTTCTTTACAACTGTGTGATCGTTACGAAATTAAATGAGATGTTCTCATGGACTTGACAGCAAAGAGGTTTCTTTTGGTAGGCAATTCTAACTTTTATTTACAATATAAATTCCTAAACTAAAACTATTTTCTACAAAAACCGCTACATAACACATTCTGCTCGCTTGCTTCGTTACAAGTCGTTTCAGCTCTTTTGCCCGTTCATTTCTCTGAGTCCTTTGCTTACAAAAGCTAGCTTCGCATAGCGGACGCTAGAGGGCGCAACATTCTCCCCACTTGAGTTTTAGAACTTCTAGGAGAAAACTCAACAAAGAACTAAATATACTAAAAAATATCATAAGCATACAATTATCTGAATAGTGATACAAAAGGACCTCAGGAAAAGGCAACAGAATTCAAAATCTCAAACTAAAATTTTGAGTAAATATTCCACGAGTAATAAAATACATAGTAAATATCAGCAATAAGAATTACTTGCATACAAATTCTCAAAATTAGAATACTAAAATTGTTCAAATGACATTTAAAATATTCTATAAGTAATAAAATAATAAACATAAATTAAATTTAAATTTTCAAAATTATAATAATAAAATTATTTAAAGGATATTTCTTTTTCAAGTCCAAGTGAATGTCCAATTTCACCAGTGTTGTCAGTCCTAAGTTTTTTCTTTTAAAATTCCACTGAGCCTTTCCCAGAATCCTCTCCACCATGGTGGGCTTAACTTTCATCTTGTTTGGTTAGCCTCGAATGCTCTTCGGATGTTTATCCAATCAAGCTGCTTCAATGATGCATCAATCATTCGGCTAAGTTCATCAAATTGGTATTCTTTTTCTTTAACCATATTTCTTAAGAAGTTTGTTTTACTTTCTTTCTGTTGAAGTTCCTTTTCTGTAATCACCAGAAACTTATTACATTCAGATGATTTTCCTTGACTTTCCGAAGAAGACAATGACTTCTTTTCATGTAATATTTTTAATTCTTTATCACTTTCCATCATATCATCTAGTTATTGGTTTGACTTCATTACTTGATTAGATAAATTTATTTCAGTCTCTTTAGTCTTTAATTGATTTTGTAGATCAAGCAACATTTCATCTTTTCCTTCACTGCTAACATTTTCTTCAGTTATAACTTCAAAAAACTTCTCATTATTTTCTAGAATTTCAGCTAATTTCTGATGTTCATTTTTCAATTCTGAATCAAACTCTTCCTTTTGCAATTGAAATTGTTTTCCATGACAAAGGTTGATTTCTTCTTTTTCTTTAAGAGCAATATTCCTTTCCTTAACATCACTTAGTAGTTCATTTTTCTTCGGTAGCTCAGATAATTTCTGTTCAAAAGTAGTTTTAGTTTTGACACTCTCTCTTTCTTCTTTCAACTTAGGAAGTTCATCCTGTAGAGTAGCTGCATGTTCATAACTATTTCGGTTTAGCATACTGGCAACAGTCATATTCACATTTTGATGTTGTATCCGAGGAACTTTTCCCATTAATGTCCAACCTAATTTAGTCTCCATGGCGACTAATCCAGATTTCAATCGTTCTTGCTTACTCGTAAAGAATTTGCCTACAACGTCGGCTCCTAAAAGTACTTCAATGGGTCTTGAGTTATTTTGAAAATCAGTTATAAATATTTTCTTTCGTTTCAATTCCCTCATCCAAGGTCCATGCCCAACGTTAGCTATGCCATTGCAAATTATATCTTGATCTAAAGCATCTAAACTACAACTATATTCACCATCAAGGTGTAAAGATAAGTTATAGCAATTATGCCGTTGTGTTTCAGTTTTCCTACCCCCAAATAATGCGTGCGAAAATTCTTCTCTCTGAATTTCAAAACCTAACTCCTCCACGGTAGATTTTTTAATGTAAGATCTTTGGGACCCCGTATCTAAAATAATTCTAAACTTACGTTGTGTCTTTTTTCCTTTAATATTAACTACAAGAGTTTGTAAAAAACTTCATGCTTTGCACTTGTCTGCTAATACAAAGTATCTGTAACCCTTTTGTCCATACCATTAATACTTTGTTTTGGGAGTTGATCCAATTTATTATCTTCCAAATTAGGACACATTATTTTTAAATGTCTTTTAGAGCAGAGATTACATTTAATACTAGAGAGAGATGAGCAGAATTTTGCTAAATGACCTTTCGTTAAACAAATGCGGCATAAACTTTTCTTTTTAATCACTGACAGTTTTTCATCCAAAGGAATAAAATAAGCTTTCTTACACATTCGCGTTTCATGATTTTTTAGACAAAACATTCATAAATTATCATCATTTGATTTTAGGCTAAGCAATTCGGTTGGGGATGGATTTCGATCTCGCGAATTTGCAGGCGCAGCGTTTTTACGCTCCGAGGGAAAGTGAAATATGTCTGCTCTGCTTAAACGAATTTTTTCTTCAGTTTGAGTTTCATTTTTCAAAAAATAAATTATGGCATCAATACTTGATAAATTAAGTTCGTTTTCCAGACTTTTTCTTTGTCGTTCAAATGAACGTAACACATTAATGGGCAATGAACTCTCGACAAGGGGATACAATATTACCCCACACATATCGGAATTTACACCTAAGGAGCTCAATGCTCTCAATTGAGTAGATAATTTATTATATAAACAACTCAAGGAATCATTAGTGTTATTCAAAACAAGCTTTAATAGCTCTCTTACATAAAAATCTATTAACAAGTCTTTTCTACCATACCTTTCCTTTAACCCTTTAACGCGCGGTGGTATCTCTCCGAAACCACCATTTTCTAAAAAATACCTCTAAACGCGCAGTGGTATTTGAATGAAACCAATGGTTTTACCGATATCTTTTATCTTTCATAGAAGATACTAGATGTCAGCACTTTACAAAAAAAAACTCTTCTTCTGTGAGAAAAATGCATCGTTTTAAAAACCTTTTTTGAACACTTTCAAAAAAAGTTTCTTTAGCAAATAAAAACAGATAAATATTCAAAGTAAGTTATGTACATTTTTGCTGCATATGGTGTTCATAGCATAACTAATTTTTAGAATGATAAATTATAAAAAGAACTGCCTCATAATAAGTCATCTAAGTGGTGGTTTCATAGGGATACCACCGCGCGTTTAGAACATGAAAACTGTCCGACTTGTAGCACTCACGCGTAAGAGATATTCCCCTTGTTTTTCTTTTTTCTGACTCAGGCAGTGAAGTAACTAATAATTTATGGGGTTTTGCCATTGCTTTGGGGAAGGGGATTTTGTTTATATTGAAATGGTGATGTTTTTCTTGAATGGAAATTTTTTCTCATCTCATTTACGTTCTTTTTATACTAAAGGGAGGTCGATTTTTTTAATTTTTTTTGGATGGTGAATATATGTTTTAATGTGAGTGAATTTTGGGTTTTTGGCGCAAGAGCCAATTCTGGCTATACTGCGCCAAACATATGTTAAAACATTAAAAAGTTTATAAAATTTCTGTTAAAAATTTAAAATCTTAAAAAATGTATAAAATTCATTTTCAATATATTTAAAAATTCAGATTGGTGGAGTTTGACAGGTATTGAGAAAAGTTATTTTCTGTGTCTCGTCGGAGTTAACATTAATTCTCCCTTGTAATAAGTTTTTCAATTTTTTTTTAACGTAATTGGGATTCGATTCAATATCATCTTCCACGTCATAAACAATCATTTCTTCCTCATCTGTTGTATACTCATCAGAAGCTGGTTTTCTCGGTCTATGTGGAGTCATTTTTATGTCTAATACTGTTTTAAGTAATTCTTTTTTTCTTTTTCTATCCCGAATTTTCCTTTTTTTTAATTCAAATTCTCTATTGTTGTAGAGCCAGAAGGGGGTTGAGTAGTGGAGTTGGATGAGGAAGCGGACATGGTTGATGAAGCTTTAATAGGGGTAAACATATTATTTGTGGTGGGAAGTGCGTCACCAGATACAGGAATAGGTGGTTGAGGTTCAGAGACATTAGATTCTGTTGCAGAGGTGGACGGCAAAAGTTCTGCTTGGGAAGAAGATGATGTGGATATAACAGGAGTGGTTATTGATATATTTGGTTGGGGTTTGGGTTTTTAGTGGTTGAAGTAACTTCAAGGTGGACATTTTACTTTGGTTATATTTTCATCTGTTTGAGTGGGGAAATTTTTTACAATTGGGGTGTTGTAGCCTGGGCGTAGGTTTGGACTAACTGTGGCACTATTAATTTTCGAGCTTCTGGATAGGAGATATTTTTTTTTTGTTTTGATTTCTTGAATTTTCTTTTCTAATTTCCATTTTGAACAGAGTTTAGAATCAGCAGTATGGGGTTGAGAACAGTTAATACATTTAGGCTCTAGACTGCAATCTGTGGAAGCATGTCCCAAAAGATGCACATCTAGAGAAAAGTAGGATTAAAATTCGGGAATGACGGGTGGATTTTGCAGTTAAGGTAGCCGGCTTTTATTGTGGATGGAAGTTTGGGGCTATTGAAAGTTAAAATTATATGTTTTGTAGGAATAATGGTAGCATCTTTTTTTATTGTAATCCTCCTAACTTGAATCACATCCTGATCAGAAAATCCTTCAAGTATTTCTGAATCAGGAGTGCTCAACAAGTCGGGTTCAGAAATGACACCGCGAGAAGTATTCAGTGATTTGTGAGGACTTATTGTTACGGGAGAATCGAGAAAAGTGTTTGCTAGGAGAAAAGACTTCGTTTGTAAAGCGACACAGTCTCTATTAGTATAGATCCCCGGATCTTAAACGTTTGACAGATTTCGGTTCTCCACCTATTCCAATTAGTGACTTATGAATGGTAAATGGTGATTTTTTAGACATTTCATGTTTTGCAATGGTATCAATAAAAACCTTACATTGGAAACAATTTGATCGATTTTTTAAGTTTGTTGGGTAATACGAGGCCTTTCCCCGGGCACAGCAACATTGGATCCATAAGAACGCGTATACAACTTCATCCTGGCGTACCTCCACCCACCACGGAGTCCAACAAGGGGGGCAGTGTGCTGGTCATCTGGCCAAAAAACCCGGCACGGCGCTTACCCAGAGTACACCAGAATATAATTTCTGGTCCCGGGCGAGGATCCCAAAGGGTAAACCCGACACCCTTATCTCAGCACTAACCCTATAGCAGTGTCTCTTCGGGGACACCGAAAAGGGGTATACAGCCGATTGACAGGGCGGGGAAACCCCTCCTGCCACCCGTCTACAGTGAAGCGTGGGCCAAAGGGGGAAAGCAGAGGTATCCCTAGGCCACCAATCTCCTCCCCTACTGGAGAAGCGGGGCATAGGAACGCAAAGGATCCCCAGAACACCATTTTCCTCCTTACGGGACGCCGCACACGGCAAACATGCGGGTTGAAAAACCAACGGTGTTAATCGAAAACAAATAAAGCAACAAAATCAAAAAATTTAAAGAAATATACGAAAAAGAAACTAAATTAACGCAATAGAAAATGTAAACTATAATATGTTAGTAATAAAGCATTAGTTTTTTCAATAAAACATAATTTGAACAAAGTTCATTTTTGTAATATAGGTCTGTGGTCTAGACGGCAAAAGAAGAAAAGGGAAATTTGAATGGCAAGAAGGGCCGAAAATAGAGAAGGATCACTAGGGTACCCTGGGTTCGTGAAGCCCATGTTTACCAAAGACAGTAAACCCCTTAGGGAGAGGAAAAGATCACTAGGGCACCTCGGGAGCGTCAAACCCGAACTCACCTAAAGGAGGTGAGCCCCCTGAGGGGTTGTTTTAATATAGCTGATACTATTTCTTTTAATATTATTTTTGCTTACCTCTTTCAATTAAATTTGCTAATATTTAATCTGTTGAAGATAATTTTTATCAGTATTATTGCATGTTTTAATAATTTAATAATAAAGAAACAATGAAAAATCTGGCTATTGAAGTTGATTTCAATCTCTTATAGTTATATTTTGTAATATTTAACATTTAAAATGTAATTCTAATACTTAATATTGCATGTTTTAGTAAATTTATTACGAAATACATAAAGAATAATCTTACAAATCTGATCCAAATCATATAGTGTTCATCCGAGAATTATGTCGCAAGTGTGCGGTGGTACTCCCATGAAGCCACCTCCCCTCGAGGGGGAATGTACTGTAATTTTTTTTAAAGGTATTTTCTCTGTTCTTAGGTTCTATACATAGCGTTTATTAATTTTATTTTGAAAAATTCAGCGAATTTATTTTCCCGCGAGTCAAAGGGTTAAGCTTTCTAAAGCTTAAGAATAATTTTCATCGGTTATAGGAAAAGATTCTTCAATTTCTCTAGATTCTGATTTTAATTTCATTGACTGAATTAAATAATGAAATTTATCCGCGTTTGTCATATTCGTACTTTCATGTATATTTTTGAATTGGTTCCAAAATGTCAACCAATCTTTTAAATCTCCACCAAATTTATAAAGTTCTACTTCTCGGGGAGTCATTGGCATAATGTTTTCGGGACATAATCGTTTTGTAACTGCGAGCTTTTATTGGTAAAAGCAGTCTCGTTTTCCTTCGTAATTTTTTTCAAATGCTCTAACGCACGCTTAGCTTGTAGCTGAATTCTCAAAGATTTTTCTCGGTATTCTTCAACCGTAATAAATTGATTTTCAAAATCTTGGTCGTCTTCTAAACCATCTAAATAGCCGTTATGAGTTATTTCTAAAGAGTCAGCTTTTTGTTTAAGCAATTCTAAGCACATTTCGATTTCGTCATACTCGACGCTATCATTAATTAATGCGCTTTCTAATTTATTATATGCTCTGGTAAATGAAGCTCTTTGAACGGTTTTGTTTCTTTTTATTATTTCCATTTCTACTATCTTATTAATTTAAATGTTCTAAACTTTGTATATTCAATGCATCAAAAGCTTAAAATTCATCAAATATTCAAAATAGATATCAAATCTTCATGCATTATATCTTCAAAATGGAGAATAATAAATCTTTGTTGAGTCTGAAAATTTATTTACAACGGAAATAATGCTACAAAATGATGTGAAATCTGATTATTACTTACTTAAAACCACAAATCTTTTCAGATTTTGCAATAAATATTCTGTTGCGCATTTTTTTCGGAATAAAAATATTTCGTCATCAATGTACCTAGCATCTCTTAATTGCTTTAGCTAGTTTTATTGCAAAACTTTTAATTATATTTTTCATCTACAAATGCAGATTTTCCTTTAAATTTTACTTTTGTGTGAAATGTATTTCTCTTTCGAAATCCTGTGAACAATACTAGAAAACTTTTTTTTATCTTAAATTGCCTAAAGGTTCCTTGATGACTACGATGGTTATTATTTCATAAATTCGAAAAACCTGTTTTTGTGTTTCTGCTCACAAGTACTCTTATTGTTGCGAAATTTCTATCCGAAGCACTCAATTTTTTCTACTTTATTATTAGACAGTATCTCTACAGTATGATGATGTTATGGAGCTGGGGGTTTTTCTACAGATTGGAGATTTTGAAAATGGTTGGAGCTTCGCTCTTCGTCTTGAGGCAAATGTTAAAACTTCTTGAAACTTTAAAATGAACTAAATTAAATGATGAACCATTTGGAAACTTTACGAGTACCTATTACGTCCTTACTCTTAGGAAAATACTGTGACAAATTGATAAGAGATATTCGTATTAACAATCAGCGATCTTAAATCATGAGAGTAAATTTGGTCTTTAAGGGGGTAAAAAACAGCTTTTTTTCTCAGACCGTATTAAACAAAAATCTTGTAAAAAAGTTGTGTGTGTGTCTTCGTGGGTTATGTCTGATAAAAGATTTTTCTTTTTCAAATGTTTGGCAAAACAAATTACTTGGAGAGATATATTTCTATATGAAGTATTTTTGAAGCAATACTATTTTTCCTCACATTTTGTTGGATATTTTGAGCAGTGCATATGTGTCGCAGGGAAACGATGAAATTAGAGCTTTTGCTAAATCCTTAAGGAGATGATCAATTCACGCACGATGTTAAAATAACGTCTCTTTTTGATGTCTTTTCCCTGTTGTAAGTAAGATAATTAATTAAATCCCCGAATTGTTTTAGTGAAATAATGAAATGAACTAGTCAGCATTTTTGAAGAGGTTTGCTTACGCTTAAGACCAATCCCTTTTCCTCCCCCCTCTCCTCGTCCGTGCCAGGAAGCGCCGGGCTACTGACGTCACGTGCATACATTAGCGCCCAAACATTAAGGCAGAAAGGTTGCAAGTATTTTTATTATTGTTATCTATCTTTCTTTTCTGTTTTATTAAGTACCTACGCGCCAGAACCGGACCAGGATTTTTTTGGGACCCGGGGCTAAAATATCTGGGGGTCCCCTAAAAAATTAAAGTTTTTCCCCATTTTTCCAAAAAAAAAATTTTTGAGGGGGAAAAAATTTAAAATATACAAAAATTTTAAAGGGGGTATTATTTTTTTTTATTTCAAACAATTTAAATACAATAAACAATAACATAATTTAAAAAAAACTTTTTACACTATTGTGCTGAAATTTTTTTTTATTTGCATATCACTTTTTCAAGTCTTTGGTGAAAACTTTTTAAATATAAAAAAGAAGTAATAAATAATCAAGCCTAGTTTTTTATCATTGTTCTATATTTTTTTTTCTATGTAGGACTTTTTTAAAAAAACCAAAGCTCCACTTCACAACTAGAAATTGGGGGCTTTAAAAAAAATGGTATACAAATTTGGAAAAACGTCAACAGGTTTTTTTTTTAAAAAAATTACATTGAGCATATCACTACAAGTATAGGACTCTATCTCAGTTTGTTTTAGATAAGATTTTTTGAACACTTTCATTTACTAAATGTTGGTCTACGTCATCTGATTATTTAAAACAATATTAGCGCGTGCATTCTCCAGGTGGACGTTCTTATTTTTTGATCTTCCAAATCCATAAAAAATTTTAAATTTTCTTACTTGTTCTTCTTTTTTAAATCAAGGATTGGTTTTCCTAATGCAAACACAATAATGTGTTTTTTTAAATTTTTTTCTGCCCCATAAACAGTTTTTTCTGTGGATTTTTTTTGCAAATTTTGGGAAATAACCCGTCTTTTTGTTCACATCGCTATGTTCTTTTTTTCTATACTAGGATTTAAATTTTTTTGGTTGGTCTTGATACCCCTTTTGGAAATGATTCAAAATTCTTCATTGCTTATAAACTTTTTTAAAATGACATAATTAACTTTTCCCCCTTCACAGATGCCCAAAAACCGGGAAACCTGTTTTTTTGTTAACTGAATTAAATCTTTGTAAAATTTCTTCCCAAAAATAAAATTTAAAAATATCGTTTCAATTTTTTGTTAATTTATTAAATAAATTTACTGCCTTTTTCAAAAAATCAGTTTTCTCATTTCATTGTCACTAAATGTCTTAAGAATATTCATTATATTATCATAATTATTTTTTTAAAGGCTTCAAAAGCGTCATAAAGACAAGACCATTTGGTCGGGATTTGGGGAATTTTTTAAGGTAAATTTCGGTTTAACTTCACGATTTAGAATTTCCCCACCAATGGGTCGAAGCAGAAAATAAAGCATGTTTTTGGGTTACAAGAAATAGATTTTTTTCAAACTTTTCATCTCATAGCCCCTTTTCCCAATTTTTTTCAATTTTACCCTGCGCCCAGGGTCGTCTTCGTTGCCCATATCGGGGGGTTTCAGCGTAATTTTGAGGTGTGGGATTCTCAAAATGATGAGGCTTTTTTGGAATTTTAATATAATTTATTAAGAATTTAACTTAAATTACTTATATATCGAACAAACTTATATTAAGTGAGAAAAAACCAAAACACGAAGCCTTAATTAACACAGATCGCGCAATTAGATCCATCAATATAATTAAAACTATATCCGCCTATTCCAATTCAATAATATATTGCGTTCAGAATATAATCTTCCTCCCTTTTATCTACGCAACGCCCAACCCACTTCAGATATTTTTCTAAGTTGGCGTACCTGGTTCGTACCTTGGGTGGGCCGGGTATTTTCGTGATTCTAGGTAAGCCGTCAATCAACACTTCTATCTTCTCTGGGCTGAACCCCTTTAAAATTTTCCCCCCGCGTCACCCAAAAAAATTTTTGTCCTTTTAAAGGTTATCTTATTTGCATCTGTCCTTCTTTTTCACTTCTTGGGTTTGGGGTTTGGGAAAAATTTTTCCTTTAAACGGCCTAAAAGAACACAGAGGTTATTTTTTAGAGAAAGGACGCGGGGAGACGTCACAACCCCCCCAAGAAGCAAAAACGTTTTATTTATTCAAGGGGGCCATTTACCCTTAAGAAATTACGTGCCCAAATTTTTTTTTCTGAATCTCCTCACTTTTTTAAGTTTTATATAAAAATTTTTAAACCCCCTTTAATCCCCTTTTTTAAATCTTAATTTCCCAAAATTTAACAACTTTAATTTTCATTTTCATCTTAAAAAATTTAAAATTTTTTACCCCCTTTTTAATTTTAACCCTTACAAAACCAAAAATTTTACCTTTTTAACTAGACCAACATTAACAATTTTTTTCATTTTAATCATGGTATATTCTCACTTTAAAACATGTATTTAAATCTATATATTTAACGTTACCCTTTAAAAATCTACTTAAATTTCTATACACCCTTTTTATCTTTCATTTCCATTTCCCCTTTCCGGGTACATACACCCAAAAAATCTGCATCAGAGTAAGTATCTATGAGCTTGGGGACTGGGTTTACTTTCCAAGTTGAGGTTTCATTAAAACCCTTCAGGGTCTGTCACCCTGAAATGAAAACTCTTTGGGGTTTCTTGGCAAAATCTATATTTACATAATACCAGTATGTTTCACAATTTTTTTGCATTATATATCATTTTTAAATTACAACAAACTTTTTCTTTCCCCCCCATCTGGTTCCGTCAAATTTCCCCAAAAAGGCCCGCGGCTGTTAATGTTTTTTAGGGCCTGACTACGCCTGTTTCCTGGGAAACCCGATGCCCCTTTAAAACGGAACAATACAACAAATATATATATACACTATACACTTACAAACATTTTTTAATAAATCATTAAAAAAAATAACCGGGGGGAAATTTTCGCATTTACGAAGTCATACATCGAAGTAAACAAATGCATAGTTACAATTTTTTTCCCTAATTTGAGACATAGCCATCCCGATAGCCATGTCTTACGTGATCCGCGTAAGCTAGAGGTGTGGGATTATCTAAAGATTTAAAATTTTGGGTTCTTAACACAACTTTTTTTAAGAATAACTTAAATTCCTTTTAATTTTTAAATAACAACTTTCTTAAAGTGAGAATAAGCCACCAATTAAACTTTATATTCAAGTCAGATCGCACAACTAGATCACTTATATTAATTATATTTTTTTAACTGTCTAATATAACTTCCTATACAAAAATTTACCTTTTTTAGAGTCACCTTCCTTCCTAGGTTGGGAAAATATTCCTATTATGTTATTGGTAGGGGGGAGAATAATCAGGCTTTCTTAATCCTTATTATAATTAATGGCGATGATCGTATCCTTCTTCCAGAGCTGTGGGGGTCTAACATTTATTCCCAACAATTCCCCACTAAGTTATTCTAAAGGGCCCTCCTATCTCCCAAACCTTTCCCTTTTTTAAAGTATATCTCATTTTGCATATTCGTTCCCTTTTTTCTTCTTGGTTTTTGGGTTGGGAAAAATTTTTTCTATTAATCGTGGCCCGTCAAAAAAAACTTTGGAGTTATGTTAGAAGAAGAACGCGAAGACGTCACAAATTGATAAAATTTACTCAAAAGTTCAAAAAAAAATACCTATTTTAGTGTCAACTTTGTTGGGTTTTTTATCTTTTAAAAATTTCCCCGAGACTTCCCCTTTTTGTTAAAAATTTTTCCGACCACTTGTTGGAAAAAAACATAAAATGAAACAATACAACCTGATTTTTATGGTTTGTCACCCACCAGTCTTCCATGGACAAGGTGCTATAACTGTTCCTCCTCTTCCCGGTTTCTGTGATCCCTTATGTTTCCTGGGTGTGGGCTTGTAGTCCCTGTGGCTATTCCTAGCTTGGCTTGTCGTTGCTCCATTGGGGTCGGGACTCCTGATCCTTTTCTGGCGTGGGGGATTTTTATTTTTTATCTTGAACTCCCGTTTTCTTCCCCTCCTGTTCTTCCTACTTATATAAATGTTACTGGATGGCAATGGTCTTTTTTTAATGTTATTGGGGCTACGTTTCGCAAATTTTTTCTGTGGTCCACACCCGATCCATACGACCTTTTAATTCCTTTATCTAGAGTTTTTTTGTTCTTGTCTTATTAGAAAAGGAGCTAGGCAGCGATCTGATAAGGATCCGCGCTTATCGGCCCTTCCGTGTTTTTCCCATTGTTTTTATTGAGATTTATCCCTTTTTCCCTAACTCACGCTTTACCGCAGACCTTTTTTTTTTCCCCTATTTCATCATTTGATCTTTGATGTAGTTTTCCAACTACTGTTTCCCGATGAACTAATACTATCTGAGCGACCTGTTCCTAACTCGACCTCGTCAATTTTTCCCATAACGATATATTCTTACTTGATCAACATTAACGGTTAACCTTTTTTTGACTCCATAACAATATTATTATTATTTTACTTCTAACACTCTATACGGACCTTTAAATTTTTGTTTGAATTTAACAATTTTATTAGCTGCGAACTTTTAAAGGGTGTGTCTCTAATAAGACCCAGTCATCTACCTTAATTTG